>JACJUY010003281.1:17675-89037 GCA_014220935.1 Platorchestia sp. MABIK | reverse complement strand
AGCTAAATAGTTTATGACCGAAGCTGTCGTTAAATAAGTTATTATTATTATTATTAACCACTCGGCACGACGAGGACTGGTTAAAGAACCCTCGAGAGCGGAAATATAGGCGAAGGACTCCTCTCAAAATCTAATGAAAAAACAATTCAACACCAACTATGTTTTTAATTCAAAAAGTTTTAGTTTGGGAGTTGATAGTCGCTGCTTGAAAACTCGACGTTAATGACAGCGTGCAGGTGAGAGTTTATGCGATGATATAGCGGCATCAGTCGCGAGTAGTTGAAAAAATTATCAGTAGTGGACCAACTTTATTTGAAATCTCAATGTGTAACTTAATTTGGGTATCGGTAGGATTTAAATAATATGGAAGTGGAGAAAGTTCACAAACACACCCGTAAAAAGTTTTATTTTGACACCGTCGATCAAACTGAAAAATAAGTAGTCATTCCATTTAAGAACTACACAAATGACATTAATTATAAGATATTAAATAAATAAACTGATAACCTATGCAGATATACTACAGATGTTGATTTATCAGTGATTTAAAACTACCATAAAATGATCCATAATATGCAGTGTTGAATACTTTCAGAAAATAACATGAAAAAGGTGCAAAATTCTCAGTCTTCGTTCAACCAAGAAAATTTAAACAGATGATTGATATGAATGTGATCAGGTGACGTGTTTGCTGGTAACTACTCTGAAAACTCTTCTTTTACAACAATAAAGTATCTTGAGTTTTACGTTTACAAATTTTCGGCAATTGAGCTCTGTTGAAATGAAGAATATTTTAATTTTGATCAAGAGGAAATTTTATTTTGTATGTCAATGTTTTGAATTTTTTCGGACTAACAGGATGTAATGACAACCGCTGGTCAAACTATTATTCATTTCGAACGCCTGAACAGGGAAATGAGTCATGATTTTCTTTATTTCCTTCTCCGAAAATACACTCTGCTCGCAGCGTGGGGTTCCGACCCTCGAACCTTCATCACGTAAGGCGATCGCTCCTAACAATAGACCACAGTGAATCACCAATAAAGTGTTTAAATGGTATGAACGATCATCGTTATTGACAAACCAAAACTATTTTTTAAAACATGTTTCATCTAAACTCAAAAGGAAATCAGTATTTGATGTCTCGCATAGGGTTTGAATATGTTCATAGGCCACAGGGTACAACCTGCCTTCTCAGCTGAGGCGCAGTGATCAAGGTTACATATGCTGTGCTGATACCCGCCAAGTGTACCAATGCCAAGAGAAGCTAGCAAGATGAAATATCATTCATCATTGCCTCTCAGTTCTTTTCTGTGATTTAGTTTTCATGTAAATCATAATACATTTACGTAGAAAACGCTGAGTTTTAGCACGGTAACTCGGAGGTGCTCCACTGCTAAAAGCTTCTGTTGGAATGAAGCTTAATCATGGTTTGGTTATTTTTTGAATACACAAACAAACACTCAGTTGAAGCTTCTGTTTTTTCAGAGTAACCGATAGAAATAATATTATTTCTAAACACCTAAGATGTTCACAGAAAAAATAATGCTCAGAGCAAATCATCGGAGGGCAATTGCATAATCCCTGGTAATAGTCGCCTAAACATATCCGCTGCAGTGGAAGTATTTGGCAGTTCCCCAAAGTTATTTAGGGGCAATTGTCAGTTCCGTAGCTAAGGAGCGTTTGTTGACCTTCGCGTTTCTGCAGTGCTTGTGTGAGAGTCCGACTCCGAGTTGTCGCGTGGCCTCACTGGTACTGGTTGTTGCTTCACGGCGAGCGTTACAGGCACAGAAACTCCAACAGCACGTCTATCCACAGCTTGAAATTTTCAGTATGAGGTTCAACATGGCTTTGCATCCATCAGGTCTTAATGCTGCTGCCAGTAAATTGCTGATTTCCAGTGAGTTTGTTCAATATTTGTGCTATGATTACTCTTATTGAAGACTTATTTGATGAGCTAGTCTTAGCTCTTTATCAGTGTTATAATATCTCATATGCTCAATCCAAACTTTTATACCATTTTACAGAAAAAGGATCTACAGATTAAAAATATTGAAGTAAACCATGCTGCATGTTTATTTTGAGTTAAATTAGGCTTAAGAGAGCTTGTGTTGATTTTGTGAATAAATGTAAAGTAATATGAGTGTATGAATCAAAATGTAGCTATTATTTAGTATCACATAAATGTGTTTTTATCTAGTTTCAAGGATGATCAAGCAAGAATGCCTCCAATATTAATTGTTCAACATCTAATGAAATTTTTCTTTGATGTATCATATATCATTCATTTGTTATCAAAATTAGGTGTATTTTATGGTAAATTCAAAGCTCTAGTTTAGTAAGTAATCTTCATTTTAAATCAGAGGCTGATTTCAATATCCCAAAAACTCAACCAAAAGTATTGAGCATTATATTTCTATTTTGCAAATATGTGCAATGAGATTCTGTTAAACATTTAGGGAATGTTTTTTAATTCTGACCATTTATTTATTATTTTAAATGATTTAACATTATAAAAAGTTAGATAATGGGTGATAAGTATTTAATTAACATTATTTCTGTTATGTAACCTTTTAATGTCAGCATTTTGCTGTCAAATCACTATCACATTATCACTATCACAACCTTCATCTCCAGACTAGCACCAGGTTGTCGGCAACATCAGAATGAGAAAAGAACGGTTAATGTGTAGCATTTGGTAATAATTGAATTTCCACTTTTGGATGCCTAAACCTAGTTAATGAGATGTAAATAAGTAATTTTTCTTCTATGCACTTTCCGTCAGAAAGGAGGATTTAACAAGTTATAGCGGTAAATTACTGACCCCAACTCTGGTCTTTGAAGCGGAAAGAAATTCATCAAGGGCATTGTACGGCAACGCTACAATGGACTCTCCTCTTTGATGCGCCAGTCCCGCAGAAGCTGCGGGGATGACTAGATGTGTTTCGTGTCAGTCGGATTATTTTGAAGCAATCGGGAAATTCATTGGAAAAAATGATGAGGCAGTTGCATTCTTGAAAGATCACGGTGTTTTACCAAAAGAAGTGATTTGTCCAACGTGTAATAACCTGTGTTGGTATAAAGAAAAACAAAATTTGTGGCTGTGTACCGGTTTGTACTTAATTTCATAAATGAAGAAATTAAGAAATAAAATTAACTTCTTACTACAGCTGCAGGTTAGTTACAATTCCTACATGATGTAAGATACTTTAACGACATGATTATTAGACTGTTAACGGAAGAGTCCATTTGGGGTCTTCCCCTTTTTTTTGGGCGCTTGCAACAATACAATTGCGAAAAGTACCATACCGCTATAACTCGTAAAATAGTCATTTGCGACGGAAAGTGCATAGAAGAAAACTTGTTTATTTAGATCTAATTAACCATGTTTCTGCACCCAAAATTGAAAATTTAACCATAACCAAACGCTACACATTAACCAAAAGAACTGCTACTTGTCAATGAATTTTAGAGAACACATTTAACATGGAGTAAAATAAACTTTGGCTATTTGAAAAAAAGACTATATTGTCTATTAAGTTTTTTTGAACATTAAAGGGTTAAATTTGCAACAAGAAATACTAATTTATATTGTCTTTTTTTTCTCTTATGATTATTCAATAGCAATATAACTATATCCATTATAATTTGAATTTTTTTCAAATAATTTGCCATTTTATCTGGTTAAATGAATAGTTACCTTCATTCAAGTTTAAGTCTTTTTGTAGGAAGTGTTAAGATATCATTAATTTTAAATGTTTCTGTCTTGGGCTACATGGTCATTGAACTTGTCTCCTAAGTTCACTTTGTTTGGTATACTTATAATTGAAATACATTTTCATATGTTCTAAGATTCTCAGACTCTACTGGCATTGTCTATTTTAGTTATTTATGTTTGGTATATGATGTCATAAAGTTGCACTATTTTGATGAAATGATAATGAAGCCAAATTTTTCAGATACTGTGAAACTTTGTCACACATCTGCTGGTAAGCTGAGGGTCCCTGCAAATGTTGCTGAAGAAGCTGAAACTCAGAAGGTAATGGACTTTTAAATCATTTTATCTGTTATTATTAATCTCCCAAAACTTGTCTTGAAGAGTGCACAGGACAGGTTTTGTTTGGGTAAATTTCACTCTCCTAAACTATGGTGGATTGGCACATGCTGGAAGATAATGTTATGTTACCACAGCTGTGGATAAGCCAGATCTTTTCCAGATAAGCCCTGTCACTAATGCGAAACATAAGTTCACCCAATTGTAAGTTTTGAGATAATGCACATACCGACTTCAAATTACTCTCTAATGAAAGATTAAAATATTCTTTTGTTTGAGAGTAATCTGAAGTTAACAGGTGCACTATTTTGAAAGTTGCAAGTGGGTGAACTTCCCTGTTGCATTAGTGGTAGGGCTTATCTGGAAAAAATCCAATAAGCTTTCTGGACTTTGAATTCTTGTGCTGGCTTTGCTTTTTCTTGCTTTTTGTACCTTTTTATTATCGCTTCTTTATCTTTTTTTGTGACTTGTTTCATGATGGAGCAAAGAGCTTTGCCACAGAGTGCAAACAGCACGTAATGTCAGTTCCATACTAACTTCAGCCTGACCCCAAGAATTGGAGAATTTGATTGGGATGCATCTGACACAGCAAGGAAATGATGGGTTTGAGCTGTGCGGGTTTGGACCGCTTCTTTTTTCATAGGGTGAGGTGAGAAAACGTAAATGTATTTTTTTTGTTAAAAATTTATGATACAGGATCTTATTGTGACTCTTAATCAATGTACAATATAAATTGATGTTATTTTATATCTTGGTGGTAGGAAATGATAAAAAGCTTTTTGGTGGTAGTGTTGTAAATATAATTGAAAAGGAAATCAAAGCCAATCAGAAGGATTTGTACCATGTTGAGTGTGGTTCTCAGTTTCTACCTATTTTTGTTCAGTTCATACTTTTCTTCATCTGCTCCCTTGTTGGTTGTTATGATAGCATAATGTGGTATTTATGACCTATTGATTATCTTCATTTTCAGCAAGGTTTGTGTGAAATCACATTTATATTTCTTATTTACTGTAGCTGGCAGTAGACCACAATTCATAAAAGAATTTTTCTTCCCCACTAAAGTTCTTAAAAGTCTGATTTTGATGATCTGAATGCCTTAACCCCTTCCCCGGCAAAAACGTGTATACTTGTCTTCACAAAATGTTTTTTTTTCAGTCGTCGACGAGTATACTTGTCTTAAACTTTTACCTTAAAAAACCAGCTACCTACGTATTTACTCATCAATTTTAAGCCTTTGTAAGCCATTCTACGAGTGAAACGAGTATTCGCGTCAAATCGTATACCTAGCAGAGGCGAGAGGGTAGAGTTGTGGGATTTCAAGGACATTGTTACTAGACTTGCTCCAACAGCCATTGTCGTCGGATGGGTGTTGTTTGCATCTACATTTACATTCATTTTTTGTAGCATTTTGAAGTGTTACACCCCAAACGTCTAGTTCAACGGTTGATAGTGAATATGACCCTTCCCTCAGAAGCTTGAACACTTCTGCCAGTTCATCAGTCAAAGACTATTTCTCGACAAGTGAGAAGGATGAGGAGGGGGTGACTCGTTTTTGCCAACAAAGGTATTTTCAAAGTATAAAGTTAACCTCAAAAATGAGAAGAAAAAATAATTACAAACTGTTTTCGAAACCAGCATCAAAAATACTATATAGAACCAAAATGAAAAAATTAGTCTGAAAAAGAAACGTTTTTAACAAATAAATTGTTGGGGAAGGGCTTAAAATTGCCTAGCATTGGTGCATGGACATGTTGTGCTTCCGCAGGTGAAGTTCAGCCCCCAGCGTCAGCGTGACACCAGTGCGGCCCACATCGCTGCCAAGCTCAACAAAGCAGGGTCAGGCCCAGTCTTTGGGCGAGGGCTGGACTCGAGCGCCTGCGGGAACTTAGGCAGCTCTTTCAATGCTGGATCGCTTCCCAAAGACAGACACGTCTCTGTTTATGACCAATCAAGTGCCTGCTCTCTCTCATCCGTGAGCAGCTCATTATCCTATCATTCTAATCCTAAGTTGATTTTCCTGTTTATTACAAAACAAATGCTGGTTTTCTGTCATCTGTTAGTGTTGCATTGGGTTCTGTTGTTTAAAATCTACCTGGATATTGGTTAGTTTGGCTCACTGTTTTTGTGAAGGTGAGTTTCAATTATTTTGGCTTTTGGTGTAGCTGTCATAACCATCTGTGGTATACTAAAAAATTTTAATAGTTTTTTACTTTAATAAAAACTAACAATAAATGATTTAATAAAGAATGAAACCATTGACATTATTGGACAATATTTTGTGAAAAAGAAAAGTTCAGAGAAAAAGAGCATCATTAGGTTTCTCATTTCCAAAATTTTGATGATGTTCAACAGTGGAAATATGTGTTGTCTATTACACTTCATCATGCTGGCATTGGATTAGGTGCCTTCTGAACCAGAGATTGATGTGAATGCTGATTAAATCGGACTGGGATAGAACTTCAGTAGCAAGTAGGATATATGAACTGGCAACTTTGTTCTATTCTTCTTTGAGATGTATTATGTTTTTGTTCACTATATGAGGTGTTTATTTTCATTTATATGATGGTGTGGGAAAATTAGTAATAGTGATGTACCGATGTATCGGTATCGGCAAGTATCTGTCAGTTTACTGGTATCGGAATCGGCAAAATCCTGCCGATACTTTACCGATACTTTCCCATAATAAGTATTTTATCATTAAAATGAAAGTCATAAATCATGAAAGTAAAAGTATAATCAAATAAAGAGCCTATTCATACCTAGTAAATTAGTTAGTTAACTGTTGAATTACAGCGTTTAATCAGGCCCGCTAACCGAATTTATAACTTTGAATTCCCGATGAGTCACGTACGGTCAGTAAGTGAGAGCTATGTTCCATGAATAGTTAAACACAGTAGCGACATAAAATTATTGTACTTTTACAACCAAAACCTATACAGTTTGACCCAATTTCCATTTCTCAAAGTATATGACAGGGTAACAAAATCATACCAATTAAATAAAGTTGAAGGTGCATTTTGAAGTTTTTGTAAATTTAATAAAGAAGTGGCTGAAAATTCTATTTCAATTTAGCTTGTAAATCGTAAAATATTACGAAGCTAATAATTTTATTTTAATTTAACATGTAAATCACGAATCATTACGAATCTTGCATTTTTCTTCTCTTTTAAGACGTTTGAAAAATTCATGAACAATCTTATAGTTGGTTGCGTGTTTGCGGATCTTTTCGATTTCGGGGCCTATCGAATTTTAATGTTTCCTTTTCGCCAAAGCATGTATTTTGACGTGAAAAACACAAAAATGATATTCATTTTGTGGAGAAATTATTCATTAAGTGTTCCTAACCTATCCTAACCAAGGGTATAATTTCAAACACCTCACTGTTAATCATAGTGAAAACTTCGTGGACCCTGCAACAGGTGCACACACTCAAATAATTGAGAGTGTATGGCATAGACTAAAAATGAAAAAAAACGTCAGGGAGGCACTCACCGACAAATGAGATTCCTGTCTGTGTGAGTTTGCGTGGACAAAACGTACCGAGAAACAGCAGTTTTTTCATAAAATATTAATGGATATGAGCTTAATAAATAATTTCTCCACAAAATGGTTATCATTTTTGTGTTTTTCACACCAAAATACATACTTTGGCAAAAAAAAACACAAAAATTTGATAGGCCCGCCAAACCGAAAAGAGCTGTGTTTGCTTCTGCACATTGTGTGTTAGTACATACATATACTGCTTGCGTTAACGCTGCAATTTATGAGACTAAATGCTACATTATATTGCTATTTTACGCCTGTAAATGGGGAAAAATATCATTTATAATTAAAACGTAGTCGGAAAATAACCTCAGTTGGTAAATAAAGATTGCTAAACAGTGAATACTTATTTGCTCATACATGCTAATTACGGTACCACACGACAATAGAGCGGAAAGATGACGTAACCGAAAAACTTTGTGAGGGAAACGAATCAAACTATGACACTGGACTGCAGTGTTGCCAACTTAGCATTAAAGTACGAATCTATCACCTAGCAGGAAAAATAGCATTAGAATGCAAAATCTAGCATTTTACAGGGCGATTTTACCATTATATTAAATTGAGTCATTTTCAATTGCTTTCTAGCATCTATTTGTTGACTCATGGTTACTCAACGACTCGTTGAAATTTCGTCCAAGCCTAGTTGAAGATTGTCCAAACCTAGTTGAAGTTTCGTCTAAACCTAGTTGAAGATTCGTCCAAACCTAGTCGAAGATTCGTCCAAACCTAGTTGAAGTTTCGTCCAAACCTAGTTGAAGTTTCGTTCAAACCTAGTTCGATTGACTTGGTCCACCTTTGGAACCAGCTGCTATTAGAGCTAACCTACATTACGTTGCAATACGATTAGAAACACTAATCTATCGAATGGATTTCATTTTTTTTTAACAATATAGTTAACAGAGCAAGAGCAGTTTTGTTATTCATAATCAAAAACTTTATTGTCAATATTGTTATATCATTAGATATATTATTGAATAATTTTATTATAGCACCCATGTAGGGCTCATAAAGGTTTTATTTTAATATAATTGTAAAAGTATCGGTATCGGTAGTAGTATCGGTCAAAGTATCGGTATTTTCAAGTATCGGAGTATCGGTATCGGCCAAAAAATGGGTATCGGTATCGGCTAAAAAAATGGTATTGGTACATCACTAATTAGTAATTTCAAGTGGGACTCCAGTTCTGCTAACAATTTTTTAATAATTGTTTTTAACAAAATGAACTTTTCAGTCTTCCGATTTGCTGTAAAAATTATTCGAAATATTTGCTACTAATATGTGCACATCACTTGAATAATGTCACTTTTATCACTAGGATAGTGTCTGTCTCATAAGGATATATGGTAACTGTTAATGTAGCCTGGACAAATAACTAGGACCAACCATTTCCTCCCACGAATTAGATGGCAGAGCTCTATCAGTGTGTATTGATTTTACATAACTTAAATGCGAGTATTTTACACCAACGTATTTTAGCCTCTGTAGTCTTATTGCAGAGGCTTTGTGACGGTGGCTTCATGACAGTGTTCAAATTTCATCCAACTTGTACCTGTGATGCACACCAACGTACCTGTCTCTTTACAGAGGCTTTAAGAATATGTTAAGATTTCATTCAACATGTACCTGTGATGCGCACCAACGTACCTGTCTGTTTAGTCTTTGCAGAGGCTTTTAGATTATGGTAAGATTTCATTCAACTTGTACCTGTGATGCGCACCAACGTACCTGTCTGTTTAGTCTTTGCAGAGGCTTTCAGATTATGTTCAGATTTCATTACACTTGTGCAGGTGATGCAGACCAACGTACCTCAGCCTTTCCAGTCTGATGGCAAAGGAGAGCGGTCTGGGCACTTGACCATGCCTGGAGGCCAATGGTCGCAGAACGACAAGTACATTTCTTCAGATCTCCACGAGCATCACTACCAGAACAACTTGTCCAGCAAAATTAAGTCTCAAAACAAGAGACCGCCAGCATCATCTGATGTGTTACCTGAGCGAGGTGGGAGTGCCGAGTTTCAGTGCCAGTTTGCTCGGTTGCAGAGTGTCAGTGCCTCTAATATAGCTGTATCTGCTGCTTATGGTAACACTGTTCTAAACCCATCATGCGCGTATCCCTTTATGCTTGAAGAATGTCTTGTGCACAGCTCTGTTCCGAAAGTGCCGTCATTACCACGCATGCGCGCTCCTCTAGACCATTCAGGCTCTCCTTCGTCATCATTGGCTGCTCGCCACTGGTGTTTACACAGGCCTCGCAGACCCGTCGTGTTCAAGTTCATGTCGTTGTCGTCGCCATCTTTGGTTCAGTGCCACGAGTTCTCCTCAGCTTCCGGCGCACAAGGCAATGACAAGTCGGGGACCAATCTGGAGGCTGATGAGCCAGAAACTCCTGAGCAAGCCCTGACTTCTGGTCAGAAGATCAAGAGGGCTGTCAAAGAATATGGAACTGCTGTGATTGTGTTTCATGTGACCATATCACTAGCGTCCTTAGGGTTTTTCTACCTCCTTGTGTCCTGGTGAGTTTTTTGTTTTGCTGTGCGTGTTGCTTTTGATATCTAATTTGAGTGGCGTATTATTTAACTCGAAACTGTGAGTTATCCTCTGTAGTTTTAAGTTTTAGTTCACTGTATGATACATTTGTTTATTTATGCCTCAACTGAGTGGTCATTCATTATGAGTGATTTTCGTTGATGGTGTGTGATATTTATTGTTTTAACGAACATTCGGTGTCAGAATGAATGGGATGTTTTGCAAGTTTTCTTTGTTTGATATTGGCTGTGGCGATGAAAATGCGTTCTGTAGGTGTCCGCGAGAGTGTCTGAAAATTATTCAATAAATGCCTTAAAACTTCATTAAGTTGGTTTTTGTGAATGATCACCAATTTTGAAACTCAGGCTTCGGAACTATAAGGTTTAATTAATGTACATTAAATTATTTTGAAACGGCTATAATGTGAAATCTTTTCATGCTTAAAAACATGAATGCCAAGCATTGATCAAGCAGATATGGCATTGAATGCCATATCTGTAATTTGTCTTTTTGTATCGAAAATTTGTGCAAGATCAACAACTGCAAGAGGAAGCGCTAAAGTTATGAATATGCATACTTATATATTAGATAAAATTGCTATCGTTTCTGCTACTCTCATTATTATTCGCGCAATTCTGTTTTTATTCCATCACTAATTTGTGTGACCACATTACTGATTTTTCCTGCTTAAAACTTACCAAAATATGAACGCCCTGCTTCTTTGTAAAGCATTGCTTTCTGATATAGAATTTTTTCTACTTTACCTAGACTCTGTAATTAAATGCAGTTATGCTTATCAAGTGCTTTTCCACTGTTACTCAAACTCTCTTAATATGTGCAGTGGAATAGACATGGGAGGACTCATCCAGTGGCTTGGCATCGACTTGTCGGAGGCTGCGAGCGCTGCAGGGACACTCGATCCAACACCTTCAGGGGGTCCTGATGCTGCCAGTTCCGGCGGTGCCAATGTTAGTGTTGCTGGTACTGATGATGTTAGTGGTACTGGTGATGTTACAAGTACTGGTGAGATTAATAAAACCGAGAACCCTCTAAACACCACCACAGGTGGCGTGAACAGCTCCAAACTGAGCACAGCAGGGAACGTAGCGGCAGGTGTAAGCACTTTTGTGGTGGCGTACGCTGTGCACAAGGTGTTCGCTCCTTTGCGTGTGGGCATCACGCTCTCCGTCGTGCCATTCGTAGTCAGGTATTACAGGAGAAACTGGAAAAAAACAGTCAGGGTGAACTAAATTATTGTTGCAGTGCTTGATCAAGTCAGGGTTTGGAAATTTCCCGGGGTGTTAGTGGTGAAGCTTTGAGTTAACCATTGATGATTTTGTGTAGGGTATGTTCTTGTATTTTGATTTATGTACGTTTTGGGTGCTGTGAAGAAGAAAATTCGAGAATATCGTTAATTATGTATTCCATTATTTCGCACTTCCATTTGCTCATTTCTTGTAGTTCTGGCGAAGTAAAACAATGATGATGTTTTATTGAATTTTTTTTTCTCAGGATGCTAAAGTACTGTTGGAATGGCTTTCGAATTCATCATGTTGTACAGTATTTAGCCCCATATATTAACAAAGTAAGACGGATTTCAAATCTACTGTCAAATTGATGAGGCTCTACAATACGGATTTTGCACCCCAGTTCAGTTGACATTACTTAGTCTTTACATCGTTAAGTGTGTTATTTTTGAGTAGGGTTTATTCTTTTCTTTGATAGTTGTACATAGTATTTATTATATATTGTTATGAGCTTCGGACGTTATGATTATGTATTACCTACATATTTAGTGAATTTTGCTTGCTTCTCTACTACGATGTGTTTGGCTTTGTTTCTCATATATTGTGCAATTCTTTTGTATTTTTGCACTTAGTACTTGTCTGGAAGACACCAAGTGGGCTATTTTGAGGGAATTCTACGCTTGACCCATTAATAAAGGCACGTCACACACGCATTTCTGCGCACTAATTCAGTCAGCTATTTAATTGCTTCTGTTATCAGCTGTGCAGAAGTGTGCATTTTCATATACTTCAGTTTATGTTTGTTGAAAATGGGTTGAAGGTTGAAGAGGGTTGAAGAGTACTTTTTATTTGATACCATTAATTTTGTGTTGAAAATTTCCTACACCGCTATTTTGTGGTCATGAAAGATGTGTTTCTCATCAGTAGTCAGTGTAAGTTTTGTTTGCTCTTGATTTCGTTTGCTCTTGGGTATAGTCTCCTTGAGTTTACCAAACGTTTCATGACTGAAGGATCTGTTGTAGATGCGTTGACGAAATTAATCCGCCTGAGATGTGGTGCATGCTGGAGACGTGTTCTCAGCGCAATAAAACTAAAACACAACACATGCTGCAGCGCATTACTTGGAGAGGAAGGAAAAGCGGGAGCTTCAGAGCATAGTTGTTGCTGCCCTCCTGGACAGCATTTCCTGAGGATCTAACCTTAAATAAAGCATCTCTCCCGGTTGTCAAATAACTGCCGTATCTACAAAACGCTCAGAATATATACCTCTTGGGGAGTAAATGAAAATAACTGAAACTTCTTACAGTTTTTGCTTCAAGTGGCTTTGATAGTTTAGTGCAAACCTCCGAGAAATAATTAATTTCATCCCAATAGTCACAAACTCCATTGTTAACCCAGGCACACTCCTGGATTTTTCGTTCAATTATTGAATTTCCTGTAGGGTGGTGATGTCGTAAATAATGAACTGTTATAATAGTTATTGTTGAATGATGATAATTATAGGCATTTCTTACAACCCATAGCAGAATTTTGTCTGTTGTGGTTCATTTTTATCTCTGCAGTTATTGGCGACCTATTGGTGTATCCGTATCCTTCGCTTGTTGGCGCTTCACCCCTTATGTTCTTTAGCATGGTGTTCTTTAGCATGACGCATTTTTATAAAGTTTTATTTCCGCTTAGGTGGCCAAACTGAACGTGCGGCATTTTTCTCATCTAGGCGAGCGTAATTTTCTTTCGTTTTGGAGTTCCCAAAATGTTGAGTGCTGAAGATGCTCGCTTTGGTGTTCAATTATTCCCCTCCGCGAGACTGTATTGCATATTCGTAAAAGCCAGCCTCTCAGAATATTCATCTTTTAATCCCACAGGGAAATACATGGGGGACAAAGTGTAACGAAAATTCCTGTTTTTTTTTATCAGGTGACTACACTATTTGTGGAGAATGAGTGAGTTTTCTGTTGCGGTTATCAAAATGTAGCTTTGAAGCACAGAATAACCGATGAGTGTACTTTGAAACTATACAATTCCATTTTTAGGCTTTATGCACTAGTTCTAGCACTAATTAAATACTTGTTAAAAAGCACTCTGAATTATTAAAACCAATGATTTAAAAGTCGACTCCGAATCAAACTTGAAATTTGGTGCAATTATGCTTATATCTGCGCTGCTCATTGTTCGTCATTGTGAATGGAATTGTTTATTTTACAGTTATTTATTTTTAACAGTTATCGATTTTAATGTTATCTATTTTATTCAACTATGACTGTTATTTTCCCTGTACGTGATGTGACAGCACTGATCTTGGGTAGCAATCCGAGCATGGGTCACTTGACTTGTTGCTGTGGTCGCGTTCTGTTCACAACAATCTATGTTTCTATGTTGCCATAGAAAAGCTTGTGTGCTCGCCATAAGTGGGGGATTGACTCCGCTCGTTGATATGGAACTTTAGACGTCATCATCACTGAGAACTCTACCTTCATACGTTTCTGAGCACAAGGTGCGGGAATTCTGAAAGCGTTTTCTGAATTCCTCAAAGGGAAATTTACGTTTAACCTCCGCAAGGAATGACTTCTTTCGCATTTTAATGCAGCTCAAATTGTTGATGTGCAAACGTTATTTGTATTATGAATTTAATTATGTATATATGTTGAAGAGAATTCGGGCATTCTGTCTTCTGTGAACGTTATGTGTTTGAAGGGATCATATCTGCTTTGGCTATTTGTCACGAACCATGACAACTTCAACATAGTCTGAAACCGTTTTTGTGAAACGTTGTCACTATTTATACCAAAGGGATATTGCGAGGGACTAAACTCTTAATATTTGTATATTTTCATTCATTTGCTGAATAAATTGTATTTGTACACTTTTTGTTTCCGGTTCCTTTAGTTCCTAGTTATTACTTCAACCTTCGAGTTACCGATGGTCTAAAGTCGAACGATTGATGAGAATTCATTTTTAAAACAAGTAGGCTGGCAATGACTGAATTGATGTTCAAATTTGCAGAAAGGAAGACGAAGGGTGAATTTTGCTCTATTGTCCTGTTGAACGCCGCTGCAGCGTCTTCGATTGTAAATGGTTGCTTATAACAACACTTAGTCTGCGAAGCGCTAGTAATTTGCCTTAATTTACGTACTTACTATTTAGAAAAACACTTCAGGTCCCTCGGTGCTTAGGCATTCAAAACATCAGCTGGGCCGTATCACTAGTTTGTTGGAAATTTTACACGGAGTCTAAAACTGCCACTGTTTTTTTTAGCGTGAAAACTCATTGACTTAAATTCTTTTGGAATTTCCGAGAAAATTATATAAAAACAACTAATATTTCCCATTTTTTCAAAACTGAGGACAAAATCTAAAAATTTACATGAGCAATATGTGTTTCTTTCCAAAAAAGACATATATTGTGCAAATTTCAAAACAGTTCAAAAATTAGAAATTGCTGGGTTGACCCCTTTAAAAACTGACTTCACTGCTCGAAAAATTGTATCTTTTATAAGAAGAGTGAAAATGTAAAATAATATTTTACCCCGTATACTTAAATATCTTCTGAAAAAGATGTTGAATAATTTAAATGCTTTTCAATCACACCGATACGTAAATGAGCAATTTACCTAGGGGCAAATCGGCAGTGAACGTGTTAATTAATGGAAGGTTGACTCGAATTTAGCTTTGCGTGTTCACAGCCACAAGATTAGTAGCACTCTCTGGGGGATGAAGCAATGTCTCTGTTGAAGGTTAGGTAGGTCATCCCTTGCTATAATAAAATAGGTTTTATTTTGTTACGGACAATCTTTTTTTCGGCTCACTGCTGTTATATTCAGGGCTCGTTACTGTCTTTTTCCACTTCCATCATTTTTTAGAAACTTATTTCAATTTTATTTCTGCGTGCATGGTATGGACACGAAACTTGTGCATAGATTCCTCTTTCTCTTAATTCCAATCTAGATGGTGACTCCTTCCTTTCCTGGAAATACCTTTGTTAGGGTAAGGGAGGCTTTAACTTGCGTTTTATGTGCTCTTCACGAGGTTAAATCAATGCTGGCAAGACATTGTGGCGCAAGCGATCAATAAAGTATCTTTGATTCTTCTCGTGTTGTAGTTACTCGACTGCGGTGATATTGGGTAATTTTTTCAGCACCTCGTTTTGAAAGAGTGAGAGAAAAGTTCCGGCATGAAGCGCCGTCTTTTTGAGGGGTTGAACCGCGTAACTTCTTTTTTTCAGGGAATTATTTCGATTCGAATACATTCGGGCAAGACTTCCCCTGCGAGACCGAGTCGGTTACTCCTAGTTTATATTTACTGGTGCGTGAAGTAAATGGTAAGAAAACAACATTGTATTCATCTTGCGTTTAAATAAAAATTCTATGACAATTAGAAAACTGCATACAAAAATACTCGCTCTAAAACTTTTTGAGGACATACTTTTTGGCAAGCGGTTGGAACTAAATCGATGAACACTTAACGTTTCTAAGATCATGCACACTTACAGTTATTTAATTACTTTCAACAGCGAAATCAGCATAGGGATCAGATCAGGAACCGTACGGAACCAATGCGTACTTGAAATCCGTCTCTGTATATATGAAGTTCGTGCGCGTGATGGCAGAATTTGGCTCTCACGTTGGACGCTTCCCTTACAACAGCTATTCATCATGGTATTCTTGTTACATGTATTGGCTTCATATAATCCATGTCATACAATTATCAATACTACTGTTGAGAAAGTATGGTAATATTGTCAGGGTTTAAATCTTTTTGAGCTGCTGGTGATGCATGTTTTCATGGAGGATAGAACTTATTACTGCTATTTGGTCCTAAGGGCTCAAACAGAAATGGCCATTTTTATCTCCCGAATACCAGACACTAGCGTACAAATGATGCTTTGGCACGCATGTTGTGTGCTGGGGCGGCTAGCGTGGTAGATGTCTACTGTGTATAGTACTGCATGTGTTTATTCTTGAAGGATGTAACGGGCAGCAGAAGAACACTACCTTTGAGTGTTTATTTTGCTCTGGTTTCAAGTTCTTATTCGTTTTCACTGTCTCATTTTATACTTAAGAATATTATTTTGGTTTATCAAGCACTTTCAGTCAGCTGCTGTTACGTTTAGCTACTCATAAGAAATACATTTACATCTACCTAGAAGGTGTGAACCGAGACTTCCAGGCAGAGACGATAACGACATCTCTGGACTCAACGCGCGACTCTGGTATACCCGCAGACGTGCTGCAGACCGTCTTAAAATGTTCAAGCGAGATCGCTGCGTTCTATTAGTAACTCGCAATGATGTATCCGTATAAAGTTAATTTTTAGCCGTTTTTAGATACACGAACGATGGGGTTAATGAAGTGCAAGGTTCGTTCTAACGAAGCACAAAAGTTTTCGAAGGATGAAATTTGAATAATACAGTGCAAATTTCCTTCCAATGAAGCACAAGACTTTTCAAAGGACGAAAGCTGAACTTAAATTTTATTAATAAAGTGCAAATTTCGTTCCAGTGAAGCAGAAGATCTTTCGAAGAACGAAATCTGAACGTGAATTTGATTGATAATGTTCTAAGTCCGTTTCAAAGGAGCACAAGCCCTGAGCTTGGGCAATAGAATGCATCAAAGTCCAGCAAGAGCATTAAAGGAGGCCTTGGCTGACAGACAAGAGTTGATCTGATCCCCTGCCCATTTCCTCTCCGCTTATTTTGGCTCATTTATATTTTTGATTGTTTTTTTTGTGGCATTTTTTCATGCACGCAGCGTAAGACGTGAAATGTTAGGTATACTCTGTAAGCCTAATGAAATACGACATGCGAGGTGATGAGGTTGGATGGAATTTCACTTACTTTGCAATTATGAACAATCGTTCGAAACTTAACAACTGCTGATCTATAATCAACAATTCCCGGTAGTTTAATAAATTTTGTACTATTTTTGATATTTCTTAAGAATTCAACAATTTTTTTGAGAAATCAATTAATCTTTCGAGTTTAATGATTATATCACTAAAATTACAAATTATCTTAAATAATTAGATTAGCTTTTGAATTTAACATCAAATTCTATCCTATGGCTGGACATGATTTAATTAATCAATTTAACGTCACTATAAACTAATCAACAACTACTTTAAGTAGCAAAACTTGATGAAACATTGCCAGTATACTGAGGAAAGTGACGACGCAATGAATCATTTTTGAAGCACCCGGAATTTTAAGAAAAAGTAACAGCAAATACACGCTCCTAATTTTTTCTGTTTCATACTCAATTGATCTTGCTTTGCTGTTCTGTTCATGCTTAAGACTCATGTAGTCTTGGTCTATTTTAACCGCTTGAAGACGTGAGAATCTCACTTCACAAATTTTTGCAGCTAAATTTTTCCCCGTAACAAGCGCATGTTTATTATGCGCGTAACAAAAGCTCGTTTGAATAATGGGAAGGAATTTTTTGATTTCAAATGAACGATTTCGAGATTAAATACTTCGGAGAGGATTGCCGTTCTCAAAAAGACTCTCCTTAGCCAAATGGTTGCAACTTTGATGAAATTTGTATTCGTACAAATAAACAATTCGGACAAACACATAATGAAAACATTTAACGAGCTTTTCTTGCGTTTCGGGGAACATGCTAACAAAAGAAATCTATGATTTGAAATTTTCAAAACCAACGTATAGTTTTACATTTTAAGAATCAACTTCATTACAAATAAACTTTTTCTTTTTATTTAGCTTTTGGTCACTAAGCATAGTGTTCGCACTTGACTAAATACACGAAAGGCATTACAACTACCATAAATGCTTCAGATATGGCCGGTAGCAGCAAACTTGTGTTTCATGCCGCTCAAAGTTGTAATATTTTCTCGAAGTTAATAGATTAATACAAGTAGCAGGAATTGGGGTTATATTACCCAGCATGCATCTATAGTACATACTTTGTCAATTGTGAGCATAAATCAGTTTTCCCAAGTAAATATTTAAAGCAGTGGAAATTGGACACAAGCTGCTGAACATGCTATCTATATAATATTATGTGAAGTGCATAAGTTGAAGCACTATTAATTCGGTTACTTCATGGCCTATGCTGATTTTGATTTGATGTCAACAGGAAAGCAATGATTACATTATAAACATTTCCGCAATTTTTTCCAAAATTTTTAAACTATAACGTTGATGTTATACTAAACTTGAACATGATTTTCCCGTAATATATTCTTCGATGTTTGGAGTCTCTAAAAAATTGAAACGTCAGTGTGTTTTACCTGAGAAATTCATTCATTGCTATTCTGAATAACTTTAATCTGCACATGAACTGCATCATAACACTCCTAGGTCTGATTCATAAAAGTTGGGACTTCAATATTTTTTGCGTCTGAGGATATTTTTTAATGAGACGATATGGCTAAACAGAACCAGAACATGGCTTCTTCGTATTTATATTTTTCTTAGTTGGATTTATAAAAATCGAAATGCTTGAATTTCTTGGTATAAATACGCTATTCATCGCATCGTACCGTACGCGAGCTTCTTCACTAATTGAAAGTCGACGTCAGAAATATTCGTAAATTTTGACGCAATTTTCTAATAATTTATGGACGTCAATGCGCGCCACCTGGCGAAATCGGACTACACCACTACCGGACGAATGCGGTAATCAAAAAATTTAAAAGTCATACAAGCAGCTTCTATGGCCACATCGTAGTTTTAATTGATCATAGACATGTGTTGAGCCTAGCCACACTTTCAACAATTCATATAAAACGTAATCACACTCGAGAATGCGTGACTTGACTTTTTTGTTATATAAATGCAACTTCATGTTGAGATGACTACATATGACTGCAATGGGCTCGTTGAAATAGGCATGAACTTTTGAAAAGGACTTCGTATTTAAGATACATAAGGTATTAAAATATCATCGAGGACGACAAAAAGTTTTGCAATAACCTGAGGGAAGAGAGATTGTCTCGATCTTTTTAGTGCATGTGTCTGAGGGCAAAAGTTGTTCCCCAGTCATTTTACATACATCAGTGAGGTTATGCAAATTTTGATTTTTCTTTGGAAGACTATCAGTGGGAGAAAAGAATCTGTGCTCTTAGACTGCGACGCTTGAGGCTAATGAGAAACTGAACTTAAAAATACAAAGAAAAAAGACGGATACTGGAAAATTTTTGCTCAAATCACTCGTAAGGATACCCAGAAATGGTCATATCTGATGGTTCTAGCGTTATAACTGAAAAAGCCGTCGGCAAAAAATACGATCATTACGCAATAGATTAGCTGAACAGTTCAGCTCTGAGACTCCGGTAGCTGGAGATGTTCCTATCCATAAAAATTCAGGACTTGCACGAGCGAAAAAGAGAGATATACAACTGGACATCTGTTTCCTAATCTTAAGAGAAAAGACGTGCAGCCGATCTTCGAATTATGCATCATTTTTGTGCGAATCTTAACTTATACGGAAAAATTAGTCTCATTTCTCAGAGCCAAGCACCGCATATGTGGAATAACTACACAGGACTAATTTTATCCGTCTACGTTGAAGCTCCTAAGAGATGATGCCTCATAACCCGAGGTTCGACTGTGCGCGCACTCGTACAATTATTGAGCAGTTCGTACAATGTGGAACCATTTTCAAGCATTCGTACACGTTTTGATAAGTTCGCCATGAGTTAATGATAATACACGTTTCTTTTAAATGTCTCTCAAAATCATGCTTTGAAATGTATATTTGTTTCATTCATTTTATCGTCGTGTATATTTTTTTCGGTTTCGGTAAATTCGAATTCCTTGTTCCACCATATTCTTAATAACTTTTCTGTGCAAATTCTGAAAAAAATTCTCATCAATAAATACAGTGTTTCAAGCCATCTAAGCCAGCTATTGCATTATCACATGGTGAAGGTTTATTGATTTCTTCAAATTTTTCTAAGACTTTGTTCTGTGTTTGACTTCACTGGATTAGCGATTTAAGACTTCCATGAATAATAATGTTCTTTAACGTCTATTGTCACTTCATCAGAAAGCAGAGCTTTTGCAGTTATAGGACAACGTCAAAGGGAGTCGTTGTTGACACGTACCTTGCAGAGAAATTTAGTGAAATTGACTTGGAATGAGAGCGCACGAAGTGGGCAAACGAATGCAGCGAATTCGGCGTGTGAGAAACAAAATTCTTTTAACGCACTCCGATCAAGAGGCCAGATGAGCTTTTCGATTATTTCTAAATCATCGTCCAACATACACACCAAGTACCAGTAATTACTTAACACAGTTCACTACAAATATAAAACTTTCTATTATTATGTATAAAAGCTTTATGGAAACAAATCGTGTCTGTAGAGGACAATGAGGAATGTCGACTTTATGAAGGTCATCAAGCTAGGCTCAAATCCTATTGAAGGAGCGACTGAACTAATCTATGTCGTCACAGCTATCGGTCTCATGCAAGTGTTTATCGAAGTAAAACTTTCCTTAAGTTATTAAAAGTTAAGCATTTGGGCAGTCAGTAATGCAGTACCCTTATAACACTCCATTCACTTGTCTGTTACAGTACAAAACATTTATCATTACCAACACACTATCAACTCACTTTAAAATATACTGTTCGCCATCCAACACAAATAACATAACACCTCACTAGCCTATTGATTGTACACTTAAGTGTGAATGAGCGCTATAGAAAACGATCAGTTCTACGAAGACATGGCCGCATTTCTAATATAGTCAGGAGGAATAATAAGAATTTGCCTTGCTGGATAAAGGAAGCAAAACCTCTTGGGTCATGAGCTGCTGAGCTTGTTTTTTCTTGCGTTTCTTCACTTTCTCTTGTCTGATGACGTGGGTGGCCGTGATGCCCAAGACGGTGACGGCCACGACCGTCAGCGCAGTCCCGCTTCCAAACAAAACCAAAGTCTGCATCCAAGCCAGGCCTGACTGGTGGCAAGCGCTCTCGTCAGCTCCCGATGGGCAGTGAGCTACGCCGTCACACCACAGACTCGAGTTGATACACGCCAGAATTTCTGGGCATTCAGATGGACAAGACCCAGATCCCGTGATTCGGTGGCCACCACCAATAGCTACCGACTCCAAAGCTGGAGGTTGAGGGTCTCTTGTTATCTCTAACCACATGAGGTTGTAGGATCCAGGCTCTCTTCCGATGTATCTGAAAAGAATCTGCTGCCGCTCATGCCATGGTCCTCGCTCGTGCCATCCAGAGGAGAACACGGAAATTCTGTTCTCCTCCAAGTTAGAGCTCGGGCAAATAGACTTCACGGGGCTCCCTTCATAGAAAATTATAATTCGATTGTTAGTGTTGCACGAGGAACTCGACGGATGGTTGCCTGGCACACTCAAGTGAATATACTGATTAATGCTCCCGCTGATTTTCCAAGGGATCAAATCGCAGAGACTGGAAGATGAGGAGTTGCCTAAGGGTAACATTCCCCAGTTGCCCGTGACGTTGCGGTCGTGCTGACACGCGCTCGTTTTGTCGTACTCATATTCCGCTTCAAAGGCGAAGTCAGTGTGGTCCTGATCGTATGTCATGTTTTTAACAGTAAAAATAATCTTCAGCGACTTAGCATGTGATGTAAAAAATATCGGGACTGATTTGTTGTCGCACAAACATCCGACGTCTATGAAAAGATTTTCTCTCGCTTCTTCAATGACTCTGAGGGTTGCAGAGCTCGGATATGACTTCAGGCAGCGATATGAGTCGTAATGATAATCGTAAGGTGACTTGCAGAAGGTGTTTTTGAAGCCTAATTTTGTTAATTTCAGCTTGATATACTCGTCCTTTTTTATGAGAAATGTGTGGGAACAATTGAGAGTCCGCGTTCCACCCCTCCCAAACATGAACACGCTTTTAGGTGACGAGATGACGCCTTTTCGAGAAAGAAACGATGAATAGGTTTCTTCGCACGTGTATGGATCGCTTTTATGGCTCTCTTTATCGACAGTTACGTATTCGTAGTGCAGAATATACTCCAGAGGGGATAGACTTGTACCGTCCGTGAAACGCTGCGTGATGCTAACGTTTGGCGTGCTGGAAAGAAAGCTCTCCTTCTCGGAACAAGGAAGGGAAAGCCTGTTTTTGTGTTTAGATCGAATGCAAACTGGAGGATTTATGTCATCACAGAATCTGCCAAGAAATTCACCATGGTCCTCAGGAGTTCCATCCTTTGATGGAAATTCTTCTATAGTTAAACCGTTTTTGCATTCGTGATCATTGAAGCTAGCATCAAACTTCCGCTGGCGGTAGTATTTACTGAAGTATAACCATAGAATTTCATTTTGCTTCCCCGTGAAAGTATAGACACACGATGAATTATTGGGCATGGCGTAAGTTGGGCTTCTGATGATGCCATGCTTCTCTCCAAAACTGGTCGTATGAACCAAGCAGTCCGAGCCAGAATCTTCCTTCCTGAACAGTTCTCGAGCTATGAGTTCAAAGCCCACTACCATTTTGGGAGGATGATTCATGCGCCCTGCAGGGGCAGAGTGGAAAACCACAAGCATCTCTGATCCACTCGATGTAATGTTCGGTAGTGATGTTGACCCGCAAAACTGAACCAAGAGAGGGGCTTTCATTTCTCCTCCGTCGTATATGCTTATGTGATCACCAGGACACTGTCTTTGTATGGACACTTCAGGAGATATCCGACTCATTATGGCATTATCTCCTACATGGATAAGCCGATTGTTGGGTTGGCTTAGGGAAATCACCGGCTTTAAAAGAGGAGAAGGAGCAGGCAAGGCTTTAACTAAGTAATAACACGTGAGGTTTCTCAAGTAGAAACCTGGGAAATTAGGAGATTGCAGAATGCAGGGCTTCGTTCGACATCCTCTTAGAATTTTGCTGCATTTGGTGTTGGAAACGGCCTCTCCTCGATATTTGGGCTTGGTCTTGAATCCGAAGCGAACAACCGCAGTCGAGCGTGGCAAGAATCGATATCTGAAAAGAGAAGTCAACGTTGCGTTACAGAACTTCATCCTTCATGTCCAATTGATGGTAATGCCAATGACGTACGAGAAGATATTGTCCACAATCCTTTTGTGTGATGATGTTTAAACCAATTTGTTTCTTTGGGAAAATAAGTCGTGACTGTTATTCGGAAAAATTGAATTTTTAATTTGAGAAAGTCTTGCTATTAATTCGATCTTATTCAGAGCAAGTGTTAATTCGTGAAACCTAACGTACAATGAGAGAAGATGTGAATTATTTAAGAATGCTTTTGAACTTTCCCTCATTTTGAAATTTTTTTTTAGAGGAGATTTTGAATTTCTACGACGAAAGAAAGGATTCCAAGGCTCGTCGCTCTTAACAGTTTTCTACTACTCCTAAGTTACCGCTTGAACTCTTAGCGCGTCAGAACGAAGCATCATCAAACGTCGAGACACGAACTTTTGAAATCCTGTGTCTCTTCCAAAGGCGTTACCGAATTCTCTCAGGGAGAAGTCACTCGGGAAAGTGCTGCCAGCGATAGCTTGGAGGCTTATCCCAGAAAAGAATATTTTTGAATGGAAATTTTTTCTTCTTATAAAAAATTATGACCGCACCTGCGATACGACTTTCACCAGTGCACAAGTATCGTACATGTATCATCTGCATTTCAGATCATGCTCTAGTTTCAATACTTGTTATTATTGACAAGATGAAGCGATGGTCTTCTTCAGGTCATGCTTAAACCTATGTCATGCGCCACGATCGAGTAGGGAATTATGACTAAGTTCTTTCTTTCCCAACGAAGAGAAAGTTGGGTTGTCAAGTATCAAACCAACGACCCTCTACACGAAAATCATGAGCTTTCTATCACCATGCTACGTTAGCCCCTAAGAAATTTAGTGAAGCTTTATTGAAGAAGAATTTACCTACGACACTTTTATTGTATGACTTTTACTTTTCGTGGAACGCTTGGGGAATCGTTTGCCCCAATATCTTCATTGAAAACTTGATTGAAGCGATCTTTTTTCCAGAAGGAACTCATCATTAAACTGAAAACAAGAAGGCGCCTAGTATAAAGGTCATCCAAACTTACCTCAACTTAATCTAAATTCACAACAGTTTTTATAGGACCTTGTTGAAATATTCACAAGCATCATTCTTACCAATTGTAACGTACACCAACAATACTTAATTTCCAGCAGACCCACCTTATGTGAATAGTCGGCGTGTCATCCCTGCGTGCGGTAACAATTTTCACAAAAACGGAGTTTGTTTCGCTGTAAAAAATGTTGGTTCCTTCACCCTGGCCGCACCAGCGGCCTCCACGAGCGCTACGCGGGGTGCCTCCGCTCACTCGCTCCTCTATGTTGACGTAGCTGCCCTCGCACTGCACTTCTTGCGACCGTCCTGCGGCAGATTGAACGTCATTGAATGCATTTTAGAACAGAAAATGCAAACTGAAGGATTGGGGTGAGAGCATTTTGGAATGAAACTAAGTTTTTATATATTTTATGTATTTGTGCACAGAGTTGTGGTTCTCATCCAGGAGCCGTATGACTATATTGTATGTCCCACAAAAACCCAAACCGAGTATTTACATTCCCGTATCAGTAATACCATCATAAGAGTACCAAAAGCATTCTATTTCGAGCAAAATTATGATGGTATTACTGATACGGGTATTTTTATGGTGGTATTACTGATACGGGTATAAATACTCGGTTTGAATTTTTGTGGGACATACTGTATAAAGTTTGACAGATCGTTGATATTCGATTTGCTGGTTGAAATCATTTTTAGGAAATGCTCATCTTTGTCGAGTGTTCCAACTCCCAGTATAGAATAGAAGTTAATGAAAAGTGAGATCTCCACCTCAATAATTCTCTTAATTTATGTATACTGTATATTTACAAATCTCCTGTCTGAAACATTCCCAATAATTCAGAATCATTTGAATGGAATCTTATATCATTCAAATGATTTAAAAAACCTAGTATCCGTTCACTTTTCTGTGCCAGCCAAAAATACTGTGGATACAAAAATTGGATCTATTATTCAAAAAAATGCAGGTCATCGCAACGAAAAAGTTAGAGTGAATTTTTTCAAAAACTTCCTCGCTAATAATACTGTAAATAATAAAACGCTGTTGCTGGCTAGCTTGGTTGGTCTGTGTACCTGTCATGCTCTTAATGCTTAATGACCGTATCTGTGATACGAATTTCACCAGTGCACAAGAAGTACAAGAATATTTTAATCGCGGGTACCATTAGGATGGATATACTGTTGTTGTTTGTCATCCACATTTGGAAGATGTACTTAAGGAAAAATCGGATTCCGTAATTTCTGGCGGGCCGTGAACACTAGTAAATGATATAATTCCCGCGAAAATCAAGGTCATGCTAAACTGAACATAGAGAGTGAACGATTCCAATGTTTTTTTTCATTGCTATTAAAATGTTAGGCGTCTGCACTATTGAATTATTTAGAACTAGTAGGACCCGTGGAAATTCCACGGACAATCCCACAGTTAGGTGGACCCGGTCATCATTGACTTACCAATTCCAACCTAACCTATTCTAACCAAACCCATCCAAACATATTCTAACGTATCCTATCCAAATTGTTCCTGAAAATATGTCAAACATTAAAACCCGTGAACCCATGATGAAAATTCCGTCAAAATCTCATAACCTATCTTAACGTATCCTAAACTAACATATATTACTTTACCTTAAACCAATGTCATCAGCTGGGTGGACCCGTGATAAAATTCGGCCAACATTCAACATTACCTCACCAATTCTAACATGACATATTCTAACCTAACCTAGCCTGATAATGTCAAACAAAAAACGTGGAACCGTGAAAAACTTCTATCAACATTACTGAACTTGTGCTAACCTAGCCTATCCTAACCTAACATCATCACCTAACCAAACCGATCCTGCTAATATGTCAAACATAAAAAACTATGGACCCGCGAAGAAATTCCGTCAACATTATTCAACCCATGCTACCCAAACCTAACATATCCTAACCGAACCCATCCCCATATTACGTTAAAAGTAAAAAACCGTGTCCCGTGAAAAAATTCAGTCAACATTACCTAACATATTTTAACCTATCCTACCCTAACATTTTAACCTATCCTAACCGAACTTTAACCAATGTCATTACTAAGCGAGGCGGACTCGTGAAAAAATTTGGTAAAAGTTCGGTCAAAAATTCTAACCTAACCTGTCCCAACATGTATATACTAACCTATCCTATGCTAATGTAAGCTTTCCTGATAATTTGTCAAACATAAAAAACCGTTGACCCGTGATTAAATGTCGTCAACATTACTTAACCCATGCTAACTGTAATAACCTATCCTATCCTATCCTAACCTAACCTAACTTAACCTATCCTAACCCTACCTATCCTAACTCAACTTAATCAATGTCTCGTCATAGCCGTGTGGCTTTCGGACCCGACTCCGTGCGGGAAACGTGGGTTCGAGTCCCGGCTCTGGTGGCGATTTTCTCCGTTGGGTATAGTAGAAAAAATTCTAAGCACCATACCCCACTCTACCCACGTGTCTGAAATGGGTACCGGTCTCGACCGGGGGAAAGCGTCATGGCGTCCTTGTGTTAGTTATAAGGCATTTGAAAAACCAATGTACAAGGTGATATGTATCAGGCTTGAATTGGAAATAAAGCATCTGTAGATGTCGATGTTTGTTTGTTTGTTTATGTCATTGTTATGCTAGGCGGACCCGTGAAAAAATTCGGAAGACATTACCCAAGAGATTCTAACGTAACATTCTAACCTAACCCATGCTAGTCTAACATATACCAACCTTTCCTATCCATTCTGCTTGTTACCGTATATATAGTATCTTCGTAGACACGATACCGCGAGTCACGGCACTTTCATAAAAATGAGCAGAAACCCGTGTGGATAACACGGTTTCAACAATTAACTCACTTCCAAACATGAAGTTAATTAAAGTATGAAGGAAATGTATTTTATTGGCATTGTTTGATATGGAAAGATTCCTGAAGTAATTACTGTAATTTAAAATCAAATTTGTATGCAATGTAAAGTTCAATAAAAATGAAAGAAAAATGAAATAGAAATAAAAAATAAAAAAAAATTACAATAGACAAATAAATTTAAAAATTCACATAAAAATATTAGAAAAAAAAGTTGAAAAAGTGAATAAAAAAAAATAACAAATAAACATACTATAAAATAATTAAATAAAAAGAAATGGAGAAAGTAAATAAATGAAAAAATTTGAATAAATGAAAAAATGGAAAAAGTGAAATAATTGAAAAAATGAAAAAATTGGAATAAATGAAAAAATTGGAATAAATGGAAAAATTTGGAAGAAATGAAAAAATTTGAATAAATGAAAAAATTAGAAAATGAAAAAATTTAGGAAATTAAAAAACTAAAAAAAATGAAAAAATGAAAAAATGGCATTAAATGAAAAAAATTGGAAAATTGAAAAAATTGTAAAAAAATTGGACAAACGAAAAAATTGGAAAAAATGAAAAGTTGGAAAAAAGAAAAAATTGGAAAAATGAAAAAATTTGGAATAAATGAAAACAATGGAAAAAATGAAAATAGAAAAAATTGAAATAAATGAAAAACTTGAAAAAATGAAAAAATTGGAAAAATTGAAAAATTTGAATAAATGAAAAAATTTGAAAAAATGATATCGGAATAAAGAAAAAATTGAAACAAATTGTAAAAATTGAACAAATTTGACACATTAAAAATGTGAAAAAAATGAAAAACAAAGGAAAAAATTTGAAAAAAATGAAAAAATTTGAAAAAAATGAAAAAATTTGAAATAAATGGAAAAATTGGAAAAACTGTAAAATTGGGAAAAAAATGATATATTTGAAAAATTGAAAAAATTGAAACAAATTGAAAAAATTTGAAACAATAAAAAAAAATTAAAAAAATTTGAAGATATGATAAATTGAAACAAATAAACAAAAATTAAAAATTATAAAATGAAAAAATTTATTAAATTGAAAAAAATATGAAATGAAAAAATTGAAAAAAATTAAAAATGAACAAATTGAAATCAATAAAATCAACAAATTAAAAAAAAATTACCAAATTAAAAAAAATCAACATATTAAGAACAATTGACAAAAAAATTGATAAAAAAATTGTAAAAAATATAAGAAAATGAAAAACATAATCAAAAATAATAATTATCCAACCCCAACCTAGTTTAACCTATCCTACCTATCCTATCATGATAAAATGTCAAACATATCAATGCATGTAAACTAACCCAACCTAATCTAACCTACCTATCCTATCCAGCCTATTGGATGTAGAGCGTTACCCACGAACTTAGTTTTAAGCGTATTAATATATAGATTGTATGATGTCAGGAATAAGCTATCATTTGAAAAGTTTATCATGTATGAAAATTTTCTATGGGGAAATTTTTATTTCTGCTTGTTTTAACAATATGTTTGCTCCCTCATGACTCTATTCAATTTCTCAAGATTTCGAGACAAAAACATACTTCAACATAGTTACAGATTCTCAAACGAAAAATGAAATAATTTTTACTTAAATTCATTGGATCATTTGTGCTCAATGTTCAAAAATGGAATTCTCCAGCTCGCCCGGCTCTGCTGACGCATAAAGCTGAATTTTTCAGGCGGTGATTGATGAGATTTTTGAGCTCTGATTCATGGAGAAGGAAATCAGAATGTTTATAAGGAAGGAAATCAAAATTTTGGTTCAAATCATCGTTTAACTTGTTGACGAGCTATAATTTTCTCATTTTATTTTCATGTGATTTACATATATGATTTATTTTTTTAAAATTGAGTGACCTCTTCTCATTCGAATTCACTAAAGCCAAGTTAAATGAACCTTAAAAATACATAACATTGCTTCTATGACTAAATTTAAAAAATGTATACTATCATCGGATATATTTTAAATGCTTCAATTTAATTCACGTTTCATTTGTTTAAAATCATCATAAGGATCAACGATATGATCGCCAAGAACATGATGCTTGTGAATCATTAAGAAATGATGGTTCTATTTTTCAATAACCCGACATAATAGAGCCCCTCAAGGCATAGCGGAGCACCTTAATTAAATTAAAGAGCTCTGTAATTAGTGACACAAACACACGAGTCACACCAGATGTTGATTAATAGGCTTGGCTTAATTGGCGCTCTGCCATATTTCATTCCATCATTAATTAGGAGAGTTATTTCATTACACTTTCGTGTGCCGGTTTCATGGGTGAGTGAGAAGACATCAAACACTTCATTAGCTTATGAAAGCTCCTCTTCTGTCTGGAGACGAAATCGAAAATTAAACGAACGTGATCAATAACCGCCGGAAATATCAGTCTACCCACGATTCTCATCTGATGTGTTTAATTTTGATAATCTTAAAAAAATCTTTATGATAATCTTAAAAAAAGATGTTTTTCTCTTACTGCCCCAGCACAAGAACGCGTAACTTCCAAGAGGAAAAAATTTCTACCGCTGGGTATTTGATTCTTGATGACAAAAATCTTATTTTGTCAGTGAACTAAACTTTACATGGTTAGACAATAATTTTCAGTTGCAGAGAATTGTGAAATGCTCATCGTAAACTCAACTACGTTATAGAATTTACAGCATACAGGGATGAATAATATAATCCTGTAACTCAACGATTAATTTAGGTTAAATGCTAATTCTAATGACACATATTCTCATCGATTAACAATTGATCTTATTAACTGCACCTTTACATCTAAAGTTTCATTTGTTATGCATGTGTAACCGTCTAAGTCTATGAATTAATTCTGTACTAAAAATGTTTAACTATTGCAGTGTTCCTAACAGTTTTCGTTCCTTAAGCAAGATCACCAAAAATCACTAAACACAAGTGCACCTAAAGTTACCTATGACGTGGTTCAACTCTGTATATCAGATTTATTATTTCTTGAGGTAAATTCTCTTAGTACATATAGGACATGAATGAATTCAGCACTGCCTTTTGAATTTTTGGTTGAAATGTCGATGGTCGTTCAATGATGATAACAATGAGATGCTATGCGATAGATCAAACAATGATCCCAGCATTCATCTACATGGAGGAATACACCAACGACTCATATGTATTACAATGTTACATGAATTGCTACGTATTCACGCCTGAGAAACATATGTACCTACCACCCGTACAACAGGCCTTCCGATACACTCACCACTCACACCAGAAAGACGCACCTACTACCCATACAACAGACCTTACGATACACTCACTCCTCACACCAGAAAGACGCACCTACTACCCATACAACAGACCTTACGATACACTCACTCCTCACACCAGAAAGACGCACCTACTACCCATACAACAGACCTTACGATACACTCACTCCTCACACCAGAACGACGCACCTACCACCCATACAACAGACCTTACGATACACTCACTCCTCACACCAGAACGACGCACCTACCACCCATACAACAGACCTTACTACGAACAAACTCACAACTCACAGTGGCGAACAACATCCACTACCCAAACAGCAGATTATACCACGCACGCACTCACCGCTCATGCCAGAACTGGAGGTGTATTTGCCGACGCTGAACTTCTCAAAGGTGAGCTGCACGATGTCCCCGTACTGGGCCCCGGCCGCCGTGAAAGTAAGCAGGCACGGCGGCGACGGCGTAGCGGCTGCGGCGGCCGGGGGCGCGCGGGCGCTGGGCCGGGACGGCACGGTCACGAGGTAGCTGCGGCCCGTCAGCCCGTGGTACGTCCTGTTGCACGCTGCGCAGAAACGTTTAGTGCACGATGAGGATAAGACTAAATGAAAGAAATGAAGGGTTTTTGTTTATTTTGAAAAATGTGATTGTCGGAACTCAAACGTTAGAAATTTGAAATTAGACACAATGAGGCTTAATTAAAGGAACTGGTTTTGAGTTCGTTGAAAAGTGTGATTATCTTGACTCAAATGTTATTAATTCGACAATAAATCGTTAATTCTATGAGGCTGAAGTTACAGATCCATGTTTCTCTTTCTTTTTTAATACGTGTTTATTGTAACTCAAAAGTTCTGAAAAGTTCTGGCTAAATCTAAATAAAAATTAAAGAGGTTTTGCGTTTTTGAAAAATGTGATTATCGTAACGCAAACGTTATTAACATATAAATGGATTGTAAATGTTACGAAGCTGAAGTTCAGGGTTCATATTTTGCTTTCTTTTTTCATTTGTGTGTTTATTGTTACTTAAATATTAGTAACGTGAAAGTATATCGTCAACGTTACAAGGTTGAAGTTAAGGCTTGATAATCCAAATTTTATTTTGACAAATGTGTATTTTAGAACCCAAAAGTTAGCAACGTCAAAGAATTTTATAAAAGTTATGCGGTTGAATTCAAAGGAGAATGCTTCCAGCTTTTTTTTAATAAATTTGATCATTGGAACTCAAATATTAATAACAATAAAGTTTTAAAAACATTACGAGGCGAAAAAATTTATAAAAGTCATCGTTTTGGATTCTAGAACTAAGACTAGGTGTTTTAAACAATTTTTTAAATATATAGTGAAAAACAATTTTTCGTAGCGTTATTCAACGCTGTATTTTGATCGGTGTGTTTACAATCGCTTACTTTGCCGTTTTTTCCTTTCACTTGATTTGATGTTCGCGTGTCTTTACTTTTTTCATGGCCTGGCGCTGAAAATGTTTATACAATGAAAAAGGATTGAAAGCAACATTTAAAAAATATCCTGCTTAATTGATCTTTTTCGAATGATAATTTCATCACACGCCATTTATTAAAAAAATTCGAGTTAAGAATGAACGTTTATTTAAAAGTCTTAGGAGTTCAACAAACACGTGCATCATTTCTAGCTTGCGTGCTAGGGATTAATATTTTGATATTCGATCTCCGATTATCTGGGGAAAATATAAACATTTTAATAATTTCAGCAAAAATCTCTCGACTGATCGTTCATTTCTACTTAAATGATACAGGAATGTTAATGCTATCGTCCCTCCGGCACTCGTTACTCTCACGCTTCACCGTGCTCTGGTAAAATGCTTTCTTACTCGATGCAGTAAAAGCCTTGTCGTTTTGCCTGACACAATTGCAAATTTAATTTAGAGTTGTGTGCACCGAAGAATAATGTCTTAAAGTTTTATAAAAAACTGAAATAAATGGTGGATGTGATCGATAAAAAATTTCCATCTGAGCACGTCGGAGAATTTAAAATGTCAGGAAATTACTAGCGTTTGACATTATATTCCAGGTTCAACAAACGGAGTCTGACACGTGTGTAGTAACTAGTAACTACATGTGTGTAGTAACTAGTAACTACATGTGTGTAGTAACTAGTAACTACATGTGTATGGTAATTAGTAACTACATGTGTGTAGTAACTAGTAACTACATGTGTGTAGTAACTAGTTACTGGTAACTAGTAACTATGACTAGTAACGACGCAACGCCTTCGTGTATTAACGGGTTTATTTATTGGGAACATATCAACATATCTGTAAGTTCTTCTACGATACACTCATACGTAATATTTCGAATTTCGTACGTAATATTTCGAAATACATGAATATTTTTATACGCAGATGTTCAAGAACTTTTAATGTGTACAATAATTTAGAAGCTGCTCTAAAAGCCTCGGAGAAAAATTTAAATTGAATTGCTGATGTGAAATTTCCCTTCATTATTTTTCAGAGGAGCAAAATTGAAAACAATGTCAATCGCAAAATTTAAACACTTTTGTGTAGTAGCACATTCAATAAATATAGTTATAATTTTAACATTGCACTTGTCCTGTACTTGCACCTTACGCAGTGGTCAAACAGGAACCGCTGGTGTGTGACGTCAGATCCTCTACCTCACAGAATAACGCAAGCTGAAAAGACTTGTTGAAATTGGCGTAGATAAATATGTTCGGTAACGTTAGATGAACGCATTTGCCATTCAAAGTTTGAAAAACGATTAGATAAAAATTTATGCTCATCCTACTAAAACTCCATTTCTACAGGCGTAGGAAAACATACACCGAAACTTACTCTGAGTTTATTTCAAATTGCAGTAGACGTTTCTCAAGGCCTAAAGGTTAGCGTGAAAAAGTGTTAAATAATTGACTAGGTAATTGAATATAGTGTCAATAATTTAATAAAAATAAAATTAACTGCTAGTCTCACACGTTCGAACCAATTCCACGCTTAAGATATTTTCGCTTCCATTGTCTGTTAATTTTAGGGCAACGAAATTCTTCTCGCTAAATTATTCATAAATGCATGCATTTGAAGTTCCGAACTGAGTTTCTTGAGCGAAATATTACCGTGGATTGATAGACCAAATCCATGTCTTCAGTAAAATGCTCATCGTAATAACGCATTTCAAGGCTTTAGGGATAAATTACACGTATGTTTTTTTAGAGGTGTGAGATCATGTCTCGTACGAGTGCACTGCGTGCTTGCGAACTCATAACAAAAGCCGCCGAGACTTTCAAGGAAATCAAAACTTCAGAATTCAGGCGCTCACTCAGATGCACGGTTTCGATGATCTAAGAAAATTATTTATTTCCCGAAGCTCATTGCTTTCCAATCGTCATGCGAAAGTGCGAAGTGTAGAATCAAATTATACTTCAGTTACCGAAGGGAGTGATGCGCTCTGTGAACTGCTCCGTAGATCGCAGCCAGTCATTTAAAACTGTTCAGTTTACTGGGAGCAGTGCTGTATACTGCTGGCTGCTCTAATATTGCTGCACAGTCCACTAATGCTGTTCTAATTTTGATGCACAGTACACTAATGCTGCTCTAATTTTGCTGTACAGTAAAGTAATGTAGTTATAATTTCGCAGTGCAGTACACTAATGCTGTTCTAATTTCGCAACAAAGTACACTAATGTTACTCTAATTTTACTGAACAGCACAATAATGTCGTTTCGATGTGTAAGTTGTTTTAGTTCGAAATTACGGGCTTCTAGCGCACAAACTTCAGTAGCTTGTAACAATTTATTTTTAAAGGTATGCAGTTGAACTCATTGTGCATTTTCGAAGCCGTCCATGTCGATTGTCTCTGGAATAATACGTGAGTTGACTGTTCCTTGTACTTAATGATGAGGCTTTCTTCTCAAATTGATTGTGACTCTCATACTTTACTAAGATTTAATTTACGTTCACCAAAACCGAAGATTGAGATGACTTCAAAATTTCCATAATTTTTGGATAACCTCAAAAAATTTGCGTGTCTCCAACATGTTTCAGTTAACTGCCCAAACGTTTTTGACTCTAACGAACCTTTTGTACTGATTCTTCAACGGCTTGCCAAATTATGTCATATAAGTTCATGGTTATGCGCTGACTTCTTTGAGTCACAGCACAGAATCACGAGAGAGTGGAAAAATCTACTTGGACCGTCAAGCATAATTGCACATCCCAATGAACAGCTGTAATCGTAAAAAATCAATAATACTATGCATATCCTAGAGCTCAAAATTCTCCTACATCATTTCTGACGTTATCAAAAGTACCTTCATAGATACGTATCAGTCGCTGTGTTTCAGTTCCAATGCAACAAAGGGGCTTGCATTCTATGAATCATTTAAAAATCACTAATATTGCGTCCAGGTCGGTTCAACAGGAATATAAAAAAGTGCTTTCAGAGGAACATCAAAGAAGCAAAAGGCTAGCAAAGCGAGGCTCTTTGGAACATAGTGGTAATCTCAGATGTTATTTTGACACTGTTATCTCTTTGGGAGTGAGTCCTCCTTTACAGAATGGCCATAGAGCTACAGCTTGCTTTCTCCCCGATGTGGAATGTAAGCTATCTCACCAACTCATTTTATTAAAATTGAATGTCACGGTCTCAGCAAACAAGAAGTTTCCCGACTGCACTCGCGACCGGCGACCTTACTGAATCCTGCTGCTTCTCTCGCATAATTACATCATTAAAACTCATAGGGTATTTGTTTTTTCAAGTCCTGAGATGAGCAGCCTATTCTATATTCTTGCTTTGGTCGAACGTACAGGCAAGGATTTCTTAATAGGAGAAATACATGTCTTCAAAACGCACTTGAAAACGAGCAGTATAGTTTGGTAGTTTTAGGCCTTGTTTCTGTTGCAAAGATATTTTCACAGGAAAGAGAAGAGACCATTTAATATGGACTGAAAAAAGTGGGGTCTTTTCACAAGGTGTGTTGCCACAGAGGAAACACAAGGCGTAGACTCAGTAAGTTTTGAAGGAAGAGAAAGAAAAGACAAGGACGAGATAACGAAGACAGTAGGAAAATGGAAAAAAGTAAAGTGGGCACGAAAGATAGAAGTCCCTGAAGCCTATCCATAGCTGAAGTAACCCAACAGTATCTCCCCTGAGGGTACTAGCCCAAAAGGACAGGGTTGACAGATCTCGCCACCTTAAAGCATATTGCTCATCCTATATTCTCTGATAGATTGAATTCGAGTCTCTGCCACCGGTCACATGCGTTTATAACATCTCTGTTTCATCGTCCAGTATAGTTGAGTAAAATAAGCGAGTCCCTTGCGAGTTTAGAGATTTATTCATTTATGCTTTTGAGTAATTTTTTATAAACAATTAGTTATTCTTTTCATGATGATGGTTCTGGAACCGTACTCTCAAGATGAGCTGCAATCCCAGGAATCTGAAGTCACACAAAAAAAAAATGTGTCGACGCCAGCGCTTAGTTGCTCGTGACAAAGGACACAAGCAAAAACTATGGTTTGGGAGCTACAAGCTGTTCTCTGTTGACAAATTCTTGTATGGTTACACACCCCTCCAATATGTCATTAAAATACCTGAATTTTCACTAGACCAACGTTATTTCAGCTGAACCGATCCATTTCTTGTCAAGAACTGTTTGTTGAAAAAGTAGACATGTTTTGAAATAGGAAAAACCAACGTTATTCTAACTGAACCGATCCATTTCCAGTCAAGAACGGTTTATTGAGGAAAAAGGAATGTTTTGAAATTGGTAATGCCATGCATTGAGGGAATTTCTTGCGCCTTTAAAAGGTAAGAAGCTAAAAGTGGGGTTTCTTGGTGTAAATTCACAATCATGGAACTAAAGTGATACAATGTAATTGGCTGAAACATATTACATCGTTGATAACTCAACGCAGATCAGTTTGAAAATCGAATAGCCTTTAATCCAAGCGCATTAATAGGCATTTACAAAAATTTCTTGCCATCTCGATCATGTATTAGGATTACTGCCTTCAAAACGTACTAAAGAAAGAATCAACAATGGAGCTTTAATTTACGACAATGTAAGCGAAAAATAAGATGAGTTTTGAAACACGAAATGATGAAGACCGTAACGCTCTTCTGAATCAGCCCAAGTCAACATGTTCAGCTGTATGCTAATGCACGAAAATAAGCTCCACGTGAAAGTGGAGGTTACTTTCTGTTGCTTAAAGTGTGCCAATTAGAGTCCTAATTGGCGCTGAATGTGAAAAGTTAATGCAGATCGAAGCACTGAGCCACACCATACGTTTTTTTGGAGCAAAATTTCAGTTGGATGTGTTTTATAAATGAGTTCGGTGTAATTAAGCGAGAAATTATTCTGTTCACGTTGGCTGCCAATTAAAAACATTTACCTCACTATTGTGCGACACCTGAACGATATACTGTAGTTAATTAAGCATCAGGATTCAAAATGTTAGATAAAAAATCCTAAAATTCCAGGATGTAGTTAAGACCCACCTTGTTTTAAAAAATATTGCACATTTGACGTCTGAAAACGATCTAAATTGAAAAAATAAAACTGAAATGGAGTAAATTTAGCGTTATGTATAAAGCTTTAAAACGTTATTTTTAATAGCGCTTTCCCGCGTGTAAGAATTAATTATTAACAAAGCACTTATGATTTGATTCTGCATCTCTTGAGTTGTAGCGTTCAGTTCATGTCTCTCTGCTTGCATTTCGATAGTTCATTTTGAACATCAAACCATCATTATTGTTCAACTTAATTACAAGATTATTGATTGGAAACTAATTTACAAACTTTCAAAAATTTCGGACAAACTATGCTTACAGCATTCGATTTTTTGTACACGTGAATTCATTTTGCTTTGGTTTGAGAACTCCACGCTGCGTCGTCGGGAAAAAATTGAAAAAAGTGGAAGACCGTATGCAAGGGCCTCAATATTCGCAAGTTTTAATGGCAAGAAAATATTTGCCAGTTTTAGTAGTAAAAAATGAATCGCAAGTTGCTGTAGGAAGAAAATATTCGTAAGTTTTAGTAGCAAGAAAATATTCGTAAGTTTTAGTAGCTAGAAAATATTCGCAAGTTCAATAGCAAGAAAATCGTTGAGGTCGCACTCTGTGATATTGGTTGAGATATCGTGCGTTACAACGCTGTGGAATCATGGAATCAATTTAGGAGCGTCGCACATCAAAAGTACAAAAACGAAACTGACTACGAATCCAATTTGTTCCTACATGAGACCAATTCGTTACATCAATATCTTCACTGTCAATTTTGTTTCAACGCTTTTCATAAACTTCCTCGATAAGACGGAAATATCGTGAAGTTATTAAGATGTTGGTGAGAACTAATGGATTCGAAAGATTCTGAAGTGACCAAAAAATTCTCCAAAGTCTGGGACTGGCGACCGCCATACCGCAGCTGTCAAGACCAACTCCGAACTCACGGGCAACTTCAGGACTAGATTTTGAGATGCATTCCAGTTCTCCCAAGAAACTGATGGCGCAGACATGGGGAGTTGAGACCTCCTCCTTTGAAAGTAACTGTATTTAGTGGTGGAGATATGCATGTAACTTTGAGATTATGGTTTGATGGTACATCTTTGAAAACGTAAAGCACACGTGGGGTTGAAACCTCTGCCTTTGATAGTAACTGTATTTAGTGTTAGAGATATGCATGTAACTTTGAGATTATGGTTTGATGGTAAATCTTTGAAAACGTAAAGCACACGTGGGGTTGAAACCTCTGCCTTTGATAGTAACTGTATTTAGTGTTAGAGATATGCATGTAACTTTGAGATTATGGTTTGATGGTAAATCTTTGAAATAATGAAGTACATGTGGAGTTGAGATCTTCTCCTTTCGAATACTTTATTTACTGGTGGAGATTTTTAACTTTGAAATTATGATTTGACTTTAAATGCTTGAAATTATGAACATGTGGAGTCGAGCCCCCCTCCCTCTTTCGAAATTAACTGTATTGATTAGCGGAGATAAGTAGGAACTCTGAGAACGTGGATAACGCAAAGAATATAGAACTCTATAACTCAAAAATAGTTGTGGGTTGTATAAATTAAAGTCAGGGCTCACAGAAAAAATCATTTGACAAATTTCAAGTCAATTATTACTTCTATCATTTTTCTAGAATCGGTATATTAGTTTGGAAAATTCATCGAAGTCTCTGTAAACCAGGCTTGGCAGACATTGAAAATGGTAAGTGTATTAATTTAAACTTTTAATACGGCGTATTAAAAGTTCATCTTGGCGGCAGTTTCAAAGAAAGATGAATTTTACTGCATCCACTGATTCTAATTTGACTGTTGTATCATGAATACGTAGGTACCAAATAAAAGATATAAATCTCATAACTCAATTGCCATTTTGCTTTCAAAATCCGTTCATTGCATCAAAATTTGTCAATGATTTTTTCGGGTCCCGTATTTTAAAAACAGATTGTTTAACTTGCACTGAAGAATGTGAGGAAATTAAATGCCCTAAAAAACAGCAACACAACATGTGCTAAAAATAGAGTTACAACTTGAGCTAAAATAGCCATTAAAATGGTGTACAACCATGACACTAAAGAAAGTCAAAGTAAAGAGCGTGCACTTTACATGCATATATTCGGTGTTTTTTATAAGTGTGATTATTTTCCTAATCATTTATGAGAGCTATCCAATAATATTTCTACTTTGTAGTACAGCCCAGGGAACGGGGAGCAATTCTCAATGTCGTCACTTATCGGCCCGTGACGTCGAGTAATTGCATCCGGAACCCATTTCCAAATCCGATAATTCACCGTCATTTGGCTAACTTCGGGACATAATTGAGTTTTCAAAACACAGATCACAAGAAGATAGGTCGAGGATATAGGTTGTCTTCAAGGTGAGTTCACTTAATCGAAGCTTCATTTTCTTATCTTACCGAAACTCAGAGAGAAAAAAGCGTAACTACATAGCTTTCCACGTTCCATGACAGTTCAATATTTTGAAACTGAATAAAACGCACTATATTTGTTCATTGTGCAGTGTGATAAAGACTTTGAAATGAGTTTTTACTGAGAAAGCTCCAAATTTTCCACATTTTAAAAAACTCGTCGGAAATCCCTAGCGTTCTAAAAAATGCACGAACACTCAATACATGAAATAACTATTTCGACACTACAGCACCTTCTGAAATCCCCCTGCTATGCCTTCATTCCACGATAACAGCCATGATTTTCAGATTTTTGCTTGGAGGAAGCTGATTTGACTCATTAACTCGGTAACGGCTTCTCCGAACGGAATATCCTTTATTCGATAAGTTGGCGAGGCGGCTCCTTCTCTTCAAACAAACGTGAATGACGTTCAAATTATAACGCTCCCAAATGGGCTGCTACTCGCAAAATATTGCATCCTCGATGTTCGTTGAAACATTTCTCCCGAGGTCTGTAGCGCATGCTTGACTTGCGATCGCTTAACAGGAATAAATTCCTCGGGAAAGTTTAAGGAGATAAAGTCGGCGACTAGAAAAGTCGGAGGAGGCTTTTTCCGGTTGAAGGAAATGAAGTTTGCTTGGGAAAACGCGGAGCTGAAGTAGTCAATTTGCTAATTTGCCCACCGTCACTGTAATGCAAACGTTGACGAGGACTTGAGAGAAGAATTAATTCGAGTTGCTATGCGTTGATGAAAATTGATTCTTTCTCTTGATTTTTCTCTTAGTACCCCAAAAAGTGTCAGATTTATTTATCCCAAGCTCCCGGACAGGCTGCTCCGATGTTCCTCTGCGATTTATTCCTTTTGCTATTTGAACGCCTTGATTTTTGCGCAAAATTATGCGGAAAAGGGGAGATTCGTACGACTGATACGTTTAGCTACCATGAGAGATTTTCGAAAATCTGCACGAGATTCCTGATGACGGTTGTAGTGTGTACAGGAAATGCATGGCATGAATAAATCTCATGTTATGAGGACTTAAAAATGCCACCGAGATGAATTCTCCAAAAATGTCATCTATTTCTCTCCTTGAAGTTAAAACAATGATTTAATCTAGAGACTTCTTATGAGCGCTGCAAATCCATCCGGACTTACGAGTAGTGTTCAAATATTTCTTAGGTATCGAAAACCCTTGAAATAGTTTTCTTTAGAATTAGATGAGGGAATTTAAAGCAACTTGCATACCAGTTCATGGAGTTGAATTCATTTAGGTGCTGTGCCGGCAGATCTTTTTTCAACCCAAAAAATCACTTCAAGAAATACATGACTCAACTTTATGTGAGTAGAAACCCAAGAAAGGAGATCTTTGGCCAACATAAAATTTTCAATTTGAATAATTTTTCTTCCAATCTACCTTCAACATTTTTATGCCTTGCACTCCTTCATCTGGCTGCAGGTTCCTCGTAAAATGTGCATGTACGTGTGCCATGTTTGTAACAAGTGAATGAGTCAATGTTTTCAGTATTTATAAGCTTTCTCAAACTTAAAATAAAAAGTGCAAAAAAAAAAAATTTTTCATGTCTCTTCCAGTCTTTTGTTCTACTCCTGACAAGACTATTATGACACCTATGGATGTTAAAAAATTGAGGATTTTTATTCAAAAATATTTTTAAAACGGATTGTTAAATATTTTAGGCATCAAATTTGTTGGAAACAAACTGATTTTCTTTTCATTTCATCCATTTGTGTTTGTAAGAAAACGACGCAAAGAGAGAAAACATAGCACTGGAAGAAGAAGACTCGATTTTGTCGTTAAATGTCTCAAGAAGAAAGAATGATAGCATTTAGTGTAAACCGAAAAACAAAAATAAACGAAGCAAAGCCAAAACAGAAAACAAGCGTCAGCGAAACAACGCCTGAAAACAATCATAACGAAGCAGAAATTGAATATAATGGTAAAAAAAAGCCTGAAAGTAGTAATAAACGAAACCAAACTTCAAAAAAATCATAACCCAACAAAACCTAAAAGTAATCATAGACAAAACAAATCTAAAAGCAATCGTAAACGAAACCAAACCTACTAACAACCGTAAACGAAATCAAATCTGAAAAAATCACAGACGAAACAAAGTGCCGCTTTAAATTAGTCGGAACTGTGAAGCTGGACACTGAGACGGGCTTTGAGAAATCCTGCCTAGATGTGCTCACAAAGAGGGTAACACGAGGCCCAAATTAGATGGCGAGGTTCCAGGTGTCTTCTTTAATTGCACGTGCGCCGAACAAAAGACATTTGCTCTCCTGGTCCTCACTCGGCCTACATTCAGACGCTGGAGCCCCTCTTTGATTAGCATAGATATTAATCTCATCATAGATCTCCCTAATGGCGGATTTCTGTCCTATTTTAATGAGATTTTCCTCGGCCTCTTTGCGCTTCAATGCGGTGTTTGCGCCGAGTTAAATTGGAGCACCGACGCCGGAGACGCAAAAACGTCTTACGCGAACTTTCTTCAATTTTGATGCCTTTGAAAATTTCGATGTGCTCTCACTGGATTAGACTTTCACATGGGGTTAATATTACTATATTATTCGACACCATCCTAAGATGCGAATTTATATTTTGCGAGACTATTAGTTTCATCTCACCTGCGTTTTTTTTTTGAGTAATCACGCATATCAAAATCAAGAATTTTCAAAATGATGTGGATTTGAATTCCGAAAATGAAAGAATAAGTAGAAAATTATGTTAGTTAATTTACTCTGGTAGTTATCGAAGCTCCCCTATCAGCTGCAATTAAATGCATTAAAGATTTGATCTTTAGCCTTATTGATGATGTTGATGTTGAGCGAACTGGGATCACAGCCTCGACTTAGTGTGTGTGATACTAATTTTTGCTAATGCATCTTATCGACGCGGTAACAAATATACAGTTAAAAGTCGGCACGTGTGAGCAAGACAAAGGCTGAATTTGATATTCCAGATGCAGAAAATAAATTAAATTGATTAATGAACTTGAAATTTTCTTCAATCTACTTCGGTAAAAATCAGAGCAGTGTTACTGCAGAAGTGGTGCAGTAATGGCGAGCTGCAGCAGTAGATCTGTCGAAATTTCGATTTCATGCCCGCTCTTAATGCAGTTTTCTGGTACCAAACTCACACCATTGGAGTAATTCCATCCGTAGACTCTTCTGAGCGGCATTAACTCGCTTACTACGTATTGGTACATATGTGTACCACTACGTAAATTGTGTTTTTACTTACTGGTATAACTGAATAGCATTTCAGTTATTTCACTACCTTTTCTTAAAATAGGTTTTAATGAACGAGGCTGAATATTATTGGGATATTATATTTTCTATTTTTCATGGATATAAATTCATTTGAGCAGTATGGTTTGTTTTTCAATTCTGCTACCAATAACCTTACTTAACCAACCGTAGCAATGCGCAAACGTAGTCAAGGTATTAAACTACTGCGGGCGGCTAGGAACCACCATTCGACAACATCCTAGATAGAGGTTTCAGGTAATATGTGTTGCCTGAGCGGGTCTGTAATTTATACTGCTAGAGGTCAGAACTACAGCAACAATCTCAATATTCACACAAAATTGATGCTATGTTCTCACATTTTTGTGTACCGCCCCTGCCCACGCTTACTACCCTTATCTGCAAAAAAATGTTGAAGACATAGCGATGATTTTTGACCGATTAGGTTAGGCATATCTCTGTGCTATTAATTCTACACCTAATGCAGATTAGATATTGGTTTTGGCAAAGGTTTTCTTTCTCATCCATTCACGAATGAGAACTACAATTTGCACGGAAGAAATTGTCGCATCAAAAAACCACAAAATATTCAGTCGTGAACGATTCGTAGCTTAAACAATGATGTTCTTATCTGAAAAGTGCAAATCTACTTTTAAGGCATGCCAACCCTATTTTATCAATTAAAATACCTGATCTTACCAACTCCACTCCGTTCATTTGATTTCCTTAATTTATTCCTATTTGAAAGAACTCACCAAAAATTACTTTCCATTCGTAAGCTTCATTTATTGTATGCCATAGTCCTTCTAAATAACACAAACAGGTCTCTAAAGAAAAGACAAAAACATGATTACTGAAACCACTATCTAAGATGTTGTCGAATGGTGGTTCCCAGCCGCCTGCAGTAGTTTAATACGTTGACTACGTTTGCGCATTGCTACGGTTGGTTAAGTAAGGTTATTGGTAGCAGAATTGAAAAACCAAACCATACTGCTCAAATGAATTTATATCCATGAAAAATAGAAAATGTAATATCCCAATAATATTCAACCTCGTTCATTAACTACATTAACTCCAACATTTCCGCTTGAGGAATATCGCATACATTCTCTTCACCTTTTAGGTACAGGAAAAGTAACTTCATGTCTTTCATACTCATGTAATAGACGACGTTTAGCAGAAGTAAAATAGATAGCGTTTAGCTGTAGTTGAAGTTTCTAGGATATTGGCTTCGTCTCTATTATATTCATAAAATAGATGGCGCTTAGCGGTGTTTAGCTGCAATGAAATGAAAAGCATAACTGCATTGAGAGAAATTTTGACACATCTGGGTGTGTCAATAAATCAATACGATAAACATCGATGTATCAAAGAATGTCTCTTTTGATCTTGTGTAAAAGCTAATAGGAAGGTTACATCACAAATTGACGCTCCCAATGGTGAAAAGTTTTTACTAAAATTGAATTTTTGTTGAATTTATGAGTCGCATTATATTATTTGCGAAGGACTCTTTCGCTTGAGTTTTTAACTTATTGACTGAGGCCGGTAAAACTGAAGATTAACGTTTAACTCAAACTTAAAGTGGAATGTAGTAAGCAATGTTGAAAATAATCAACACTAACACGAAAGTGCCTTTATTTTGTTTTAATTAGGTATTTATGACAATTAAGTTTGTGAACATTGGTCGGTCAGCCGCATTATGAAAATCCCTCCGTGATTACCGGTGGCCAACGTCGCAGTCAAAGTGTTAATATTCTCTGGCTGTGGGCATAATTACGTGCATGATGGCATTTGTTAGTGAAACTTTCAACTCAAATACCGTGGACTTTTCCTTGGCACAATGTATCGAACGGTCTATTAAGTAGTAAATAGTACCGTAAAGTATTCATGACGCTCGTTTTATTTTTGGTTTTGAGAAAAATTTGCGTTCATGTGTGGTTAAAAATTCCTATTTTCGAGATCGTATACGCAACTGATTGTCTCATCGTACTAAGCACAACTTCAGCAATGCGAAAATTTTGGATCTTCACACTCGAAATTTTATTCTCATAATCGACAGCTGCGTTTATTTTTGCTTTACTTCAGTTTTTCATTTCTTTATTTAATATCTCATTCAGGACTGCACCAGTCATTTTCAAAAGTTTATTTTTTAAGGGGAAATTACTCTTCACGTGTCCAAAGCCCATCATCACAAAACAAGTACATTCTACTCTTCCCGGCTCTCCCAGCGATGACAAAGATTTCTACATGACAACCATTTCGTGGCAGATGCAATGTATATTCTTAATTTCTAGTTCCGTGGATTTGCATTCCTTAATTAGCATGCATAAAGATTTGTACGAATTTGCAATCTTTTCCAGCTGCATTGAAGGTGAACAAATGCCCCCAACTCCCTCAGACAAACCTGAATATTTAAAATTTAGAATTTCATGCTGTTTTTAACCAATAGAACTTCATCTGGAGCTCTTATTTTAAAACAACATGATGGAATTTAAGATTGAAAACACAGAGAGCCCCTTCTATAGGCGTCTTCATGTGACACGCAGTGTAACCACCGTAACGTACTTTCAAAACCACGTACGAAAATTTCAAGATGATAAAACCCTCCGAGCCTGTTCTAAAAAGCGTATTTACGTTATACGTAGTGTTTTCAAAGATTTTTTTAAAACCACGTATGAAAATTTCAAGATGACAAACCCTGAGATCCTGTTCTAAAAGCGTGCTCATGTTGCAAGGGTTTTCCCCCGAGCGTGCATGCACCTTTCTATCTTCAACAGCCTGCTAATGAGCGACGTTCACCAAGTTCCAATTTAGCCCCGCAAATTGACGGGCCGACCTGTCAAATGAAGCCCGTTGCTGCGAGCATGATACGTTTGGGCTTGTGGTCCCGCCGGACGCTGACGCGCTTTACTTAATGACCGTAGATGAACGTAATTTTGAGATGATGCGCTTCAATTGCGTCCATGTGTGTACTAAGTCGCTGATGAACGAAAATTGTGCATGGATTTCCACCAACTGGCTGTAGAGGGTAACACTTGGATCTGCGACAACTGGGGCTAGCCGTGTACCAACTGGGCTTTGCAAATGTACCAATTGTGCCTAGCCATGTACCAATTGGGCTTAGCTGTGTACTAACTGGGAGTAGAAACGCACCAACTGTGCAAATACTTAAAATGCTCCTACTGTTAAAAAATACTTCTACCGTTAAAGCACTTCTACTGTAGGAGTGAAGCTACTGGGTGTAGCTGCACAGCAACTGGGCGCCACGGCCAGATGAGCAGAACTGAGGACCAGATTCTGATTATGCAGCTCCCATTGACCAGCGCTACCGAGGCTGGAGCAAACCTGCAGCTCTGCTGCCTCAATGGAGCTTGGCTGGAAACATCCAAGCCTACAGAATGGGCCAATTTTGAATGGAGCTCTTTTTTCCCCCAAAACAACTGTGAAATTGTGCGTACATAAGCAAATGGGCTAGTGTGAATAGTTTAGTGTAATCATGTTTTTAATTTGTTATAGGAGTATGACTGTTGTCATTTACCCAAATTTATTTTTACAGAGCGATGAGCTTGATGCTAAACGAGAAATGAAAATTTCTTCAGAGTCCTGGGATAAAAAAATCCACAGTCCTGCAATTGGATTTTCAGAGTACAGAAGTGAAAAATGCAGAGTCGTTGTCTGAAAAATGTAGTCATGGAATGAAAAATTTAAAGTCCTGGTTTTCATTTCGCGGTCCTCCATTTAACACTAAAAAATAATGTATACATCAATTGCCAACAAAACCCTAATTTCTCAGATGATAAATGTACGTATATACATTGCAATTACAAGAACTCACTGACAAAAATGCTTGAAACATTAACACTCCCCACACAAAGTACCGGAGGAGATGTTACAGTTCTACTCTAATTATGTAACGTTATGTGAGTAAACTATTGATTTTTCAAGTGTAGGTTTGCAAAAGGAAAACAGTCTCCTGAACTGGCTATTCAGTGATACGACTGAATATCACCATCGTGATACATCATCAATGTTACTTTAAATTACATCAGTATATGATTTACTGTCCCATTTTGGATTCACAAATACATTGTGCGCGTCTTTTACAATCCTGTTATAAATTCAAAATCACGCTTCAGCGAACTGAGTGGGACGTAAGGCTACGTTTACACGTTTGTACTCATCAACCTTACTAATATTAATTTACTGGGGAGCATTTCCAAAGATAAACGTTACTTCTTTCCATCTCCTGATGTGCTATAGTTTCAAAACCGGAGAATCATTTTCATTTCATTCACTTTATTGCGTTCTGATAGCAAGCAGCCCACGAATGTTATTGATGCGAGAGAACGCGCCCCATTTCCGAGGAGCGTGAAGAAACTCGGCAAGACGTCATCAAGAAAACATCAGTCGTCGGAGCATGGAACTGAGCGAAGTTCATTACGGTCTTCAAATTGTCCAAGTTTGGCTCATCTGCATCGTCTTCCGAGGCTCGATTGCATCTTTATTGGTTAAAAATTGAGTGGCCGATGCCGTTATGGAGTCGAACTTTGAAGGTAAAGCGTGAGCTTGCTTACGAGATTGCTTCAAATTGAGCAAGTTGTCGCCTAAGAGACTGGAGAATTGTAACCCAGTGTGTTAAGTTCGGAACACTTCCATAGTTTCGAATGGCTCAAGTCTAGTTTGCAAGCTCTGGATTTGAAGCTAATTCTGCTCTCGCTGGCGCAAATTTTTATTCTAACGCAGGAAAAGCAGCACATGGACTTCGAAATTTTCAATCCACTACTAAGCTGTTATTCACAAGCCAAGTGCGAAAAAGTCCGAAGAAAGCTGAAATGGCTCCAATTTAATTCGACTTTCTTACTGTCTGGAATTTGGATTGGATGGTTTTCTTGGTCATCACCACTGCTTGCCCCTTTTTTACCCAGCGGCGTTGTCTCCGCTGTGGCAGATTTGCCACACGCGGCTGAACACCTAAAAAATTCCCTAAGAACACCTAGACGAGGGTTACTATGGCGGTGCTACATAAAAATAAGGCCTGGCAGTGGGCTTTTATTGGTGTTTTGCTGCGATAAGACGCATAATTGGCGATTTGTTAGGATGGAAAGCGTCAGCTTATGCTGGGGTTGCCAATATCTGAGGCACCATTAGCGGCCGTTTATGCGCCCGATGTTGCTGTCCAAAAAACGCGGTTGTGTGCGTTCGTTCTGGCGTTCTGATGAGCAGAATTGAGCTTCGCGAGATGGGATTTGCAGGATGATACGCTTTGGGAACGCGATTTATGGCTCCGTATATGTGCCAGGGGAGATACATTTTACAGACTGAGATAGCGGAGTTAAAAATTGTGAATGAAAACGAATACGAGTTCATTCGCGTTGGTATTTTAAATTCTGCTTACTGACCTTCAGCAGACGAACGTTTGAGTTGAACATAAGTAACATTTTGTATCTTTATAATCCGACATTCAGGGAAGGGTTTGAAGGGGATGACTACCTAGCATTCACTAAGTGTTTATCACGTAATTTATATAAATAGATGCTTAAATTATTTAAATTGACTTCTGCGTACCTTACTGCTTTTAGAATGTCCCATTTCAGTCATTCCCATTTCGGGTTCTTTGACAGAGGAAAGCTCTTCTAAAAACCAATGTAACAGCCATTTATAATACGAAAGCCTGATCTAGGTGAAACCTCAGCTTACGTTAGTTTCTTTCACTCAAATCATTCATTATGCAGAGACCGATCTATGCACTGAGCACTTTGTCTTGACTGAATCCAACTCGGCGCCTATTCACAACAGGGAGAGCGCCATAATTAATCCTTGATTCAACACAGCTCGTGACGGACGTAAGCAGGAAATGCTTCACAACTACGACTATATTATTGACAAGAACAGTAAAGTTGTCGCTGGGCATTTCGTATATGGCAGCACGGGAATAAGCAATTATACTGAGAACACAATTGTCGGATTTCGCAAAGCTCGTGTAAGCTAACTGACAAAAATGTGCGAGCAGAAAGAGTGGTTCTCTGGGCAATTGCTTTCGTGGTTCTACTAACAGAGTATTCCGTGATATGGTATTCTGAAACTGCTTCGGTTATGGTCAGTCTGATGCAGTAAAGTTGCTCTTGGCGCTGATGCATGCTCGCGGGAGAGGCCTTACAGAGTTGCCTTTTAGCAATAAGGGACCAGCATGAAGCTGTGATGGAATTGTGCAGGTAGGAGGAGAAAATTTCATCTCTTTTGTAGAGTGGTACATTTTTTAGCGATGTTATCTTGAGTAACGATTTGAATTGAGTGACAGCCTTTCAGAAAATTGGGTGCATGAATATTTCATCTTTATATTTGAAGAGGTTGTACTCTTTTACCTTCATTTTGCACACTTTGAACCTGCATTCTTTTTAATATTTTTGCTCATTTTACGGTTATCACAACTATGGTCGTTAGACTGACACTTTCATCAGGTTGTTACCTACGTCAGGATGCGTAAACACCTGACGTTTGGTTGTGGAATTCAAAGGACACACAAGGATACTAATTCGACCAGATGTAAAATACATAGACGTTGTTTATAAAAGTGAATTTTGAAAACCATCGAAATCAAAAAAGTTATTTATAGAAAAACCGTTCAACTTCGTGGCGTTACTTCCCGTGTCATTCCACGTAAATTCCTGCTTCTTGATATTTGCTACAGCAGAAGTAACTTCTTAAGCCGAGAATTTCGTCCATTTTTTTTTAATTTTTCGGAGAAGAAATTTTTTTAATGGAAATGATGCAGTAAACAATTGTAAAAGTTGTTTGAAAAATTTTTAAGAAAAATTGTACGGCTGGTTTTAAAGTAAAGGATGGGACAGATGTTTATGAAAAATGCATTGCAAATAGTAAGAAAATGATTTAAATTTCAAAGAAAATGATTTAAATTCAAAAGAAAATTATTTAAATTTAAAAGAAAATGATTTAAATTCAAAAGAAAATGATTTAAATTTAAAAGAAAATGATGACGTCTCTTCTAAGGAAAATGATACAACAAATTGGGCCAGTCCCTAGTCTCAATAACATCGGCCGAATAGTGCACACTTGTGTATGTAAGTCTAGAGTCTATTCCAATCACATTCAGGCGCATTTCCATGTTCTTACGGCCTAAGTGGTTCGAAAATGTCACGTATTTCGTCACCCTAAGTTTGAACGTTTTTCTCATACAATATTTTTCCTCAATAATAAAACACGTTTGCATTCACAATTTCATGGCACATCTGAGAAACAATTGGATCCCCTAAAAACATTCCATATTACGTCCTGTATGAAAAATGAGAAAGATTAGTCAAAGACCGTTTAATAAAATAAAGTTTTTTCGAATGCAATGATTTTGAAAACTTAAGATTGTGTGCAGGAGTTACCGTATAATTAAAATGCGATCGGAATTACCTCACAGATATACGAGAAGTGAATTCCTATACTTTTACTAAAAAAATTTACTACGCAACACTGTCAATGCTACTAGACTTTAATCACTCTCAAGGTAACGAAAATTTTTCCTCAAACTAACATGAGCTTAAAATTTCTTGATCTTTAGACCACACCACGGGAAACTGCGACCTTCTTCAAGCAGCAATACGTACATTCTCAGGGACGAGAAAGACACTTTTTCTTATGCTCAATATCGCTTCTGCATTTCTAACTAGGAGCCCCCAAAAAGCACGTCTCATGCTAAGAACATCTGATGTGAGAGCCTAAAGCTCTTTGGTGCCTGGATAGTTCGGGTTTCTCTGCATCAGGAGCACTAAGTATTTCTCTGAATATTTTATCTGATCATAATCGTAAAGGCAAGGGTGAGGGCACAGTTTACTGGTCATTCGAGAGGTTCAGCTGCAAAGAACTAATGCTTAGTTGCATGCTCTAGGTAATATAGAATAATAAAACCCCAAATTTCCAGTGTTGAATAAATTGTAACAATTTTCGCATATTTTTGCACTCATTTATTCCGGCACTGTGTCCCTGTTGATCCCAATTTGCTCAAGGAGTGGAGACTGTTGCGCATGAGCAACAACTTTTAATTTTCTAATCGTCGTTGATTAATTAATTGGTGTTTCAACCTATCAAAACAAGAGCCGGGTTTTGATTGCAATTGCCCTCGTCTCTCTAAATGAGAGAATATTGTTGTGGGTCACAATGTTTGGTTGGGTAGTTACGAATTCACGTACCCATCGAAACGAATCGATGAATCGATTTAACACGTTCACCACGTGTTGGTACATATATGTACCAACAGGTGCATTACTGATATACGTGTTGGTACATATGTGTACCACTGCTCATTTTTTTCCTAATTTCTAAAAATCAATGTCACACCTTTGTATTTCATGACGCTCATGTAATTATCTTCACGTATGTGCTTGTAAAAGGCTGAAATGATGTAAAAAATTGTTGTAATTAGATCCCTTATTGGGAAAAAGTTTGGGTATGTATCGAAACTCACAATGAAAACACAGCCTTTTGTAATAAAAGAAATTACTCTCCGCCACAGAAAAGCTTTTAAATAAAAAGTATAAATCGAAAATCACAAAGAAAACAGTCATTTTGAACAAAAGAAATTACTCCCCGTCAAAGGAAAACTATTAATAATTAGCTTAAGTCGAAAATCACATCAGATAATAATAAATTGTATACCATATCAATTGGCAAAATTTTCCAATCTTCCAACTCTATTATTGGCTCTACGAAATTTTCTTTTTTGCCAGTGAATGGAAACAATCGTGGTGGTGCAGATGCAGATTTCCAGTTTTTTGCAACTCCAGTGTCTTCATGGTACATTTAATTTTGAAAACTTTCATTGACCGACGAGTTCTCTGCTTCTCCTTCCGATAATTCATCTAAATATGTGCTGGATTCATCAGGGTCTTTTACATTGTGCGCGTCTTTTACAATCCTGTTATGAATTCAAAATCACGCTTCAGCGAACTGAGTGGGACGTAAGGCTACGTGTACACGTTTGTACTCATCAACCTTACTAATATTAATTTACTGGGGAGCATTTCCAAAGATAAACGTTACTTCTTTCCATCTCCTGATGTGCTATAGTTTCAAAACCGGAGAGTCATTTTCATTTCATTCACTTTATTGCGTTCTGATAGCAAGCAGCCCACGAATGTTATTGATGCGAGAGAACGCGCCCCCATTTCCGAGGAGCGAGAAGAAACTAAATATGTGCTGGATTCACTGTTATAAGAATCATTTTCAGCTACAGCACTGCTTTTATTTCAGTAAAAGGTTGCATTGTTCATGGCTGTGAAGTGAAAATTGATGAATTTATAATTAATTTTTAATGCAATCAAGCCAGATACAAAGTAAATTTGTATCATAATTTTAATGCTAAAATAAAATAGTGAGTATACTTCTAGAATATAAGCGCACATGCATCAAAGATACGTGTACCTAAGTTGTATCAACACGTCACAAAGTCATTGCTCAAAGCAGCACACACCACGGTAGAGGAAACAAGGTAGGGTCATTTCTATGGGAGAAAATACACCTCCTCTTGTTCGGCTAACCAATATAAAGGCTTTATTTCAAACTAACTTTATGACGCCACCAAAACGCAATGTCGTTAGGCCAATAGTGGAGCCAGATTTTGGGGTAGCAGTGCTTCCAGATGCAATTTGAGCGCTGCTATTGGTTCGTTGCCGTGACGTCAGCAAACCACACCGTCAACGAAAAAAGACTGGTTTGAACGTTCACTACCTTGTTTCCTCTACCGTGGCACACACCTATTGGGTTAAATATGCACCACGAAGGCGTGGTACACATTTGGCCCAATACGTGTGTCAACAATGAATTTTTACGTGGGTGACGGCGTGTACCATATTTGTCCCCAGCTTTTTATTATATCTACATGTTGCTTAGAGTTACACTGAACTAATCATTTACTGCCGTGACCGTGGCACGCGCCAAACGCATACAGTGGTGAACAATTGCAACCGTCGCTAAGGAAAGACTGCTAAAATAGCAACCGTAGTGAACCTGTTAAAGTTAAAACGGACACACATAATGACATAAATCAATTCTAGGAACTAGTACCATACAAACGAATTCACTAGACGGATCAAAAAGACACGTGCAAAGACCTATTATAACAAAGATTCAGAAGCCAATTGGCATTAAACGGATCGAAACCCAAACCTACCATCAAAAAGATTCACCAACCGATTTACTCCAGAACACGCGCTGGCCTCACGTGAGAAACATATTGAAATTGTTCTACCACTGAAAAACATTTACGCACAGGCTACCATAGAAAAAAAAATCCTAACCGATCCCCTATCAAAACCGATTGATTCCTCAATCCACCACCAGAACAAATCTACGGACCAACCTCCCTTTGGAGCAGGTCTGCGATGCAAGAGATCGAGTCTCTCATCCAGAAAAAATGCGCCTGGCTTCGGCTTTCATTCCTCATTGAAGGAGGGAAAGTTACGCAGCTCGAAGCTCTGCTGCTGATGGCACTTTCTGAACTAAAGCGGTCCAAATGGCAACTCGAGTTGTAAATTCGACGTGGTGACTTTGACCTGCGGCGGACTCTTCTTCATGATACCGAATGCGCTTTGGAACAAGCCTCGTATGTTAACGATGAAAAGATTGGAAATCAGGAGCCAGCACATAAAGCTTATTTATTGTATCGTGAACGTTGATCGTAAATTTACTACCTTCTTGTCTGTGGGTGTAGGAAGAGTTTGGTGCGCTTACACGTTGGCTGTGGCTTAGGGTTGGTCTGATATAGCTTTCTGGCCCGAATTGTTTTATGGTCTAAAGTTCAGTTTTCAATGCAAAGCTAATTCATTTCATGTAATCCGTTCAAAACGCTCACTGATGTGATAGAAATGTTTTGCTCTTAGCTCATTATCATTAAGTGTGATTTCCGTCAAAGCTCTTATGAAATGAAGAACAACTTCAGTGTAAATTTAATTACAAGTTATTGTGTGCTAATATTTATTTTTAATAGCTTCGTCTTTATAAGATGTTTGCATTTTAGTGAACAAAAGTGTCTCAGACGTGCGTGTAAAAAAATATGAATCAATTCAGAAATACTTTTAATATCGAACTCTTTGTGCCGACGACATGGAATAAAATATTCATTTTGATATAAATGAAGTTGGAATAAAATACAGAATAGAAGAGGAAGTGGAATAAGCGACGAGAAAAAAATCTGAGAAAATGAAATTAAGAGAATTGTTAAGCATAAAAAACTGGCTACCTAATGGTTGTTCAAGTTTAAGACGACAAAATGTGAGTTCTCGTTTACATTTGCATGAGTATCAAGTATAAAAATGAATGGAAAGTTAACCTGAGGTTGTACGTGAAATACAGCCCTGCCTTAAGTGCTTCTGTAATTGCATGTAAACGAAGGCGAGAGCGGATACCTCTATTGGACGGGGAATTTCTGACTTCACGGGTGCGAGTAATATAATTCTTATTAAAATAAGACTACTAATCTTAACATCAAACTCATATTGAAGTAATTCATGCTTTTTAATTCAGTGTGAAAATTTGACTATACTTTTCTCGCCAACACGAAATGAAATTATACCATGAGATTTATGCGAACAATAATCACTGTCAATATAATCCCCATCACGAAGTCAACACAATGAAATGATTTCAAGAGATCTTTACGGACAATAATCACGAAGTCAATGTGTATCTCCAATGATAATTGTTATTGCAATGTTCGAGTCAACACCTACGAGTTGGCGCTGTTTTGTGAAGGAATCCAGTGTTTTGCGTCTGCATAGCTCACGTAAACTCAATGTTATTCTCGCGATAGCGAACAGACGCATTACTGCATTTTTTTTTAGCAATTGGATAGTGAGGATTTCACGCAGAATGGTGCGGAGTTGCTGTGATGTTCTATGCTAATATTGATGCTTTTTTCAGCACATACAAAAGGTACTTCAAGATGCAAATGCGCGCCAGAATACACGATGTGTTTTGCTAGTTTCAATGCTATTATTTGAATCCTAAGCAGTGTTATATTATTCTCTTTTGAAGTGATTGGATGTCTGCGGATTTTCTTGATCATGATAGCGTAATCCGTGTGCTTCAGAGTATCGAAACGACGAACAATCATGTGTTAACTGCTCAGTGAAACACAAATGCTACTCATCTGATATACAAACCGATAAAAATCGAAGTGAAATTTTCCTGATTGGTCATTCACGGCGTATTATTTCGAATTAAATTCGTTCGTGCCACATCAGTGTTTTAAATTATGAACATGTCACCATCAGTTTGAAATGCGACTGCAGTCTATGTTTATTTAGAATGAGAGAGCGGCTTCTAGCATGTCAGTTATATTCATTACTATGCATAGAACCAATGAACTTTTCCTGCCTTCATAAAGTTGACTCGCAATTCATTAGCGAGCCTTTTGATTGGAGAGTCAAAAGTTTGATTTTTCTTTTTTTCGGCCATTCATCAGGCAAGGAAAACTTAATTATGGGAGCACGAATGAAGGTTTCTAGAAGTTACGATTGCTTGCCGGTCGGCCGTATTGCTTGCGCACACACTTCCTGTTCAGAACTCATTTATAATAAGTATGCTCCGGCACGCTCATGACAAACTTTTCATTTCTGTAGTTCAGTTATTTGCAAATGCAGGTCTTCATTTCCGCAGATTATTTGTGGCCTCTTTCATAGAGTATCAGAGGAGAATCTCATTTGGTTGAATACAGGCTAAGAGTCAGTGTTATGTGAAACAGTGCCTTATTTACACATGATCTCATTCCTATTTACCTCTACTTTCGATAGCATCCCCTTGAACGAACATCTTGCTCATAAACGTGAAAGTTCGATGGCCTAATATTTTAATATTTCAACCACACCTATTCTGAACAACACTTTTTAGGCAAACAAATCTCCCATAAAATTGCGATGAAGAATGAAGAACCCTTAACAGTAGAACTCTATTTCGGGGAAGCCTCTCCTGTGCAATTGATCGTAAAACACGAGCGAGATTCCAAGTTATTGACGTCGTGGAAACGGAAAAATGATGGATTTTGTTAGGTGGCCGTAAAAACCAGGCTTTTCTGTAGACTTCATATTGGAGCATGGAATTCTAGTTCTTTTCTGACGAGTCCAAAGGCCTTCGTTGGCCTTTGTTCTTGAACAACGCCTCTAAATGGGACAGGAATAACTTCCTACACAAAGCTGCTTCAGAATCAGAGAGATCCTTGTTGGATTTGACGTCAGCAGTTCTGATTTCATTGGAACCACTTCCTGAGTTGCTTTGTCGGGTCTCGAAAACGTGAGTTATGATGAAATTATTGCAACTGGTTCCGCCACATTTAGCATTTATAATGACATTTGATACAGCATTGGTTTTAGCCCCGCGTCGGCACATTGGTTTCTAGACCAACAAAGACGATGAAACTGCTTTTATTATGAAAGTCTGAGAAATTTTAAAAATATTCATCAAAAACGTTTCTAGATCATCATATACTAGTTGATGATCAGCTGAAACTCAAAATTATGCTGTTGAATGTTTTCACTTTCTTCCTTGCATTGTTTTTCTTATGTATTTCATTCACTACAAGCATTTTCTGAACGTTATTTTTTATTAATTTGCTGCAGTTCCTCGCGTGTAACTGTTCATGGCAACATCGGCCACTCCAAAATGCTAAAATCTTTACCATGTAATTGAGGGGGAAATTATTAGTGCCATCGAACGACACGGAATATAAATAACAAACATATTCGGATAAATAATGATTCATTAAAGTAATTAAGGTAAGCAGCAAGAAATATCCTGAGTGATAATCTACATATAATTATATTCCCTCCAAAGATAAGGGAATTTTGGGTGTAAAAAACCAGTTCCTGATTGCAAAAATTTCTGATACACAACCTTGATTTCAGACACTGAATTAGCTCGAAATGTCTGTTGCGACGCAGACTGATATAGCGGTTATCTGACGACCTTCAAAACTCAAATTCATTCCCTGTCGCATTGGGAGTTAGCGTGCGAGGTTAGATGTAAACTTTTTTGTAAATGACGACTATATTTACACAAATTACAACTTGATTTGATATTTTTGGTCGAAAAGAACCATATCGAACCATGTCTCAAAGAACCATATCGAAACCAAAGATGACTCTTTTCGTCGTATGCACCGATTTAAAATTTCAAACGCAAGCTTGATTTGCATTTTCTGCCTTGAAAGTGTCAAAATTTGTCAAAGTTCCGACAATCCTGACAATCCTAGATGCTATTGGCACTTCTCTGTGGTCTCTGCAAGAACCTGGGCAACGTCTTCTACACACTACGGGTTGGCCCGCACTCTTCTTGTTCATCTGTCCGTTCTGCCCAGCTTTTGGGACACACAGGAAACGTAGTGGTAATGTTTTATGCATGGTCCCAGCAGGCTAATCTACTGAACGCGCCTCTGTGTCTGTAAGGAGAAGGAAAAGTCTGAAAACAACAGTCTTGGTGCCTGAGAACATTCCTACATTACGCTCTGCATGCCAAATCCCGCCGATGTAGTTGAAGGTGTTGGATTTTTTTGTGTGTTTGGAGAAAATTAAACTGATTTCTTTGACTAGCTCTTGTATTTTTAGGTAAAGGTGAGAGACTGCATCATGTTGAAGATGAGGCTCACATGAGAGGTCGTGTTGGACCATAGTTCTTATTGCTTCTGTACCTTGTGAAAAAAATGAGATTGAAACTACGTGTGTTACAATATTGTTGCTGACTTGATGTAAGACTTGATGAGGCGAGCATAGCAGGAATTATTATCGACACGTATTACTTGATGAAACGGAATTTTTATACGAGTTACTTTTGAAATAATTAATACTTGGTGTGACATCAATGCTAGTTAAACCTCAATTCCTAGTTATTAATAAATGCATGTACCCTCTCGATATTTGTTTGCGCATGTTTATGTCACAATTTTTTTTAAATCATGCGTAATGATCACACCACTGATAAATATCCGGTCAGGTCAATAGACGATTTATCTATGTACCTGCGATTTCAATTCTAAATCCTTTGAAAAATTGTGAGCAAATAAGTCTGAAAGAAAATCTGCGACAAACACCGCCGTTGATCGGGTGTTTTCAATTTTCAAGGTAAATCGAAATGGTAGATGGGCGAAAATGTTTCTTTAAATTATTTCACCAAAAGTTTAAAAATCTTCAAGTACGCTTTACTTCTTTGTTGATTTGCAAAAGTTCTCTTTTTTTTGTTTGAGAACACTCAGCAAGAGCTGTAGCTTTGACATATATGCTTGCTCTACACTGGTTGTATGCTTTATTACTTCCGCGTACACGTGTAAATTCTGATTTAGGTGTTAGCAAATTCTTTGAGAACGAATATAAGCAGGTAGATTTCACAAGGCTTGCCGGGTAATTTTCCTACAAACAATGCCTATTTTTCAGATTAAAGCCAGGAAAACGAAGAAGCTCAGTTTATTTGATTGAAATAATCAAATGTGAATGAGCTAACATCACATTCTGTTAAATAACAGTAATGTAGTACGTAAATTAACCAATATTAACTAGTGAAAAACAAGCCAATTATAATTAATTCTACGCGCATATTTAAAACTGCAACGCGTTTCACAATCGATGAAACTCGTATTTTTTCACTCGCCATTTTAGGGAATATTGCGAGCCTCACTCCATCACCGTTTTCCTTGCGTCAGGTACGTGCCTTCAGTTGTTCTTAAATGTTTTCAGAATTTTTAGAATCCTTTTCTACTCCTAATATTTCACTGAAAAATTCACATCATACTGAATTACATGAAAGATCATTCGCGTGATATTTCAAAGCAAGAAAATTAATTTAAACCTTGAGTTTTGTGAGAGAGAGAGTTACGAGGCTAAGATTTTCCCTGAACAATGTTCGCTTACGCACGTTCAGGCTAGCTTTATAACTTCACTGACTTGTTCCAGACTCCTCACAATTTTAATGAACGGAATCATGACGCGAGTCGAACCCAAGCTTCCAAATCTTGTGCTATTTTCAGCAGCGAAACACATACGTTCGCCTCAGCGCCCTAATAACTCGTTATCAGTGTCTTGTATCCGTTGTTTCAGCAAACAAAATTAAAAGGATCGGAAAGCAATAAGTCTTTATGTCAGAAACAAACGTGACCGGAGCTTGTTTATTCCCTGAGGCTTTATCGTCGCAAACAGAAATGAAAGACATAGCTAATAATTTCTTTTGAGGAAAGCTGGTCTAGGTAAATTGTTGAAGATGCATGATAAGAAAATATTAATTTAGCAATTACGTTATTATATTCGATACATATCCTACTTATAATATCGAAGAAAGTATAACAGCATAGTTAATTATTCTATTATGCATTCTTCTACATAATTGTGCAATAGATATCTAATGGTCTTCATTTTAGATTTTTTTGAAATTTTTCGTTCGTTCTTCAATGAGTGTTTCGAAGAATTTATGATTTTTATGCCACAATGGACTTCATAACCATGAAAAAGATCACATTCAAGGGGTCAGATCGCGCATGTGTCCATTGTATTAAACCCTTAATATTCTCTATTTATTTTCTATCGAGGGATTGGAAAAAGTGTTTGGGTTGTATTCTATGAAGGAGATTTCATTTATTGATAACCAAAATAAAGTAACGAATTACAAATCTTTCATTTCTTCAATAACTAAATATTATGAAAATGACTATGTTGGGAATGATGAACTCAAGAAGGTCCATGCCAACATGCTCTACATCTTATTTCCCAGTTGAGAAAAGCAAGCCTACTTCCTTAATTTCATCAGAACGCACACATCACAGAAAACTACGCGTGACTGGCAGATATGCCTGATATATAGAACATTCAAGTCCAGCAAATAATATATCGCGTTCACTACATCGATCGTGCTCGCAATTCTCCCCTCTCGACCGTTCTGCAGTGCAGAAAAGTTTGTGTCTTCGTTGTAGTGCAGACTTTCTTCTGAAAATCAAGTGGATACTCAACAAATACGTATAAATTCCATGTATGTTGACGAGCTTTATGATTCATTTTGCAATAGGGGTAAATACGCTGTTATTTTATTTATTTCAGAACTATCTTTAACCAAATATTCATCCAAGGAACATTCTATTTGTATCCTACAAATTCCTGGAACCATCAACCAATCAGTGGTAGAAACACATCCACTACCTTTCAATTAGTAGCTCACCCCTTCTCTTCAATCTAATCACAACGAGTTCCGATTCCATTATTGAGTCAAGTTTTTCTCCCGTAATATGAGAGATTTCAGCATCAATAAACGATCAAACGCATAAATAAATGCCAGTTAGGGTGAAAGTAAGTATTTATCCTAACAACTTTCCCTTCCTTCGATATACGTGCGGAAAATTAAAAAAAATGCGTTGGACATTTCTTTGCTGTAGCAATCAACTGATAATGTTACGAGATGAAAGACCAGCTAAGATGTCGACAGCAGAGTAGAGGAAACAAGCAACTGGAAAGGATGCAAGTAGGAAACACAAATTCTCCGGAGAACATGAAGAGCAGTTGGTGCTAAGATTGCCCTCTTTGATATTGTTACGTGATCTTCCTGTGGTGCAATAAAGTTGACCCGGCGACTACCCCGAGCTCAAGTGGCCTTAGAATGGTTCTCTCGAGCTGCCCCAAATGGGGTCCTCCGCCCCAAGGCCTCCAAAACACAGCATTTGTCAAGGGCCTCCCAAAAAGCTCCTGCCGAGTTTCATTTCTTTCTCGTTGTGCCCTCAGAAAGAGGAAGAAAAAAGGCCAGAGAATAATCGAAATTTGGAGTGTAGAATGAGGTTTTTTTTTGCTTGCAATGCGATAAGTGATGCGCTGCAATGTTTATGATTTTCTGTACTTTTTAATTCGGTTTCAGTTCGCGAGATGTAATGCCAAAGATACTGGATTTAAGTTACTGGTTGGTAAAAAAATACGCCATTTCCTCAGAATAAATACAAGCATTCATGCTAAGGATATCTTTAGGCTATAAAGGCTACTGGACGTTCCCGTTTTGCTGTCCTTCCGTTACCTCGCTACAATAATGCTAGTCCTCTGGTACATAATTTGTCCCACGAAAACTTTCAAGTGCAGAAAGAGGGCTCCTAAAAATGCTCAAAGGCTTCGTGGAAACATTGCATGTGATATATTTTGCCTTCTGCCGCAATTGGATGCAAGGTAATTACTTACAAAATAAAAAATTTAAATAAACTTTTTTTCAACATACAACAGAACATTGTTTTCCACAACATTGGCTGCGAATTGTAAATATTTACATGAAAATAATAAAAGGATTATGCAAATAAAACTTCACCACAACCATGTGTGTTTGCTTCAGTCTACTGTCCGTATGCATCCAGTAGACCACCACTAAAACGTCTACAGGGAAAACAGTGTTTCATTGCTGTAAAAACAAACTTCATTAAATGATGCCATGTTTGTTTGCCAACGGCAATTTCGGATATCTACTGACGTGATGTTTGATGCTTGAATTAATTATGCAAAGCCTGACAATGTTACTGTGTATTCTTTCATCTTTAACCTTTAAAACATCACCTTTTTAAATGCTGTGCGTTTGTTTTGCTAAATTTACAGCTAAAACAGCAGAGCTTTGATTCGCGTCTCTTTCCTTTAATGATTAATTTTAGTCGCTGTTTCATTTAAGTTCCCCAAAGGATGGCGATAATTCCTGGCGTGCTACCAAAGAATTTAAAATTATACATAAATCAATCATCTAGAGGTAAGTATTTTACACAATGCTAGTACAAAACTAAAGCAAGCAAGTAACTTGAAAACTTACGTTTCAATCTTAAAAGAAATCTTTACATTTGAAACGTGAATATGTAATTTAACTCTCTCAACCACTTTAATATTTTATCAAAGGAAATACTTTACTGTGTATTAAAGCATTTTGAATGACCGTTTGAGACACACAGGTGTGTTAAAAATTTATCTCAGTGTTCAGCGTGGAAGAGATTCTATGTTACATAAGAGACGATTGGAAAAATATTGCCGCTCACGACCCAAATGATTTAAACCATTATATTATGTCCACCTACGCTTTGTAATTTCCTGGATCGCTCGAGCAAGCAGAGAATTCTTTGAAGTTCATTTTCGCAGCGCCGGTGCTTAAAAAAAGCGGCGTATCAACGGCGTGAAAAATTTAGGGCCGCTCAGATCTCTAAACACTTTATGAACCGTCTTCAAAAAGGAGCCTTGTTTACTCGACGGTATTTAGGCGAAAATTATTTCAAGTCAGACTGTTTATGGAGGCGTTTTTGAATTATTCCAAGTGAAGGGAATTTTTCTGAGGCCCTTGTTGACACACACACTCGCGTTGCCGCTCGTCTCGGAGCTCCGTTTCCTTTTAAAGTCCGTCGACGTCCTCGCAGCGCCGCGATGCCGCGTCCGAGGACGTGATAATGGCTTTCTTTTTGCTCCATAAGAGTAAATGGCGGTGAGCATTTCTTCATGAGTGTCTGAAGCGCAGATTGTGATGGTGTTTTTAAAAAGACGTCGCTCAATTAGGGTATAAAATGCGCTCAAGACCTGCCCAAATATTTGAAGTGAGGACATGAAACGAAGGACGTGTTCTTTTTTCTATTTGCAGACGGGAAGGCAAGCTGGCACGACAACGTTTTTAAGATGTCAATATTTTCGAAGGAAGTAAATGAGTGTGCTTTTGTTAATCGTGCTTCATATGAGATTTGAACGCTGATTTGGTTTGTGCAACACATCTGACGATTCGTCAAGAAAGCACGACGTGAGACTTATACACAAGCGTTTTTAACCAATAGTTATGATACCCGACTTCAGAATGTGAGGATATATGAAATAATTTAATCAACTTGAGCTCTTATATAAATGGGCTTTTAAGTCATTGGTGTGAAATGAAATTACAGTTAATAACACCAGATGAATAATTATAATGAGAAGAACAATTATATCATTGATTTAAAATGTCAAATTTTCTATATGTTTAAAATTAAGAGGTGCTGTGAAATTAATTAATTACAGCGATGATTTACAATGAATCTGTTGCTCGAGAAAGCATCTTCTGCACAGAAAGAAAATATTTCCTTTACCTCCCTTTCACAAGTCTATATTAAGATTATGAACTAACAGTTAATTTGAACGCGCTTCAACACCCCGATGCCGTTTGTATTTGATCCAGCGCAACATTTTTACCGATCTTTTATAGAGCGCGGTGTTTTAAAATGCCTCTTTCATCAAACTTCTCCCCCACATGTTCAGTTCAAATATTTACTTTGCAAGCGTTCCACATTGGTAAAACCGCATTCATTATCATCTTTTAAGACATGACAGATGATTTTAAACATAGCTCCGTTGTCAAATCCTTCCCCTCAAACGCAAGTAATCTCCTTGCAGTATTTTGAGTTGGGCTTCATATTCCCCTCTGTTATTTTGTAATTCCTCCTCACAGGATTTCAAGTTGTACATCCCACTCCCCTTTGTAATTTTTCCACACAGTATTTAAAGTTGTACTTTTTATTCTCCTCTGTTATTCATCCTCACAGTATTTAGAGTTGTAGGTTTTATTCCCCTCTGTTATTCTGTTATTCTGTTATTCTTCCTCACAGTATTTCGAGTTGAACAGTATTTAGAGTTGTACATCTTATTACCCTTTGTTATTTTCCTAACAGTGTTTGGAGTTGTACGCCTCATTCCCCTCAGTTCAGAAGAAGAACTGCCGATCTCGTAGGGCCTCTAGTTCTGGACGCAAAAAAGTCCAGCTGTGCTTGTATCATCTCTTTGTCATTAGGAAGACCACTGACCTGATTTTTTGGGCTTTAAACCAGTCCCAGAAGCTAGAATGTATTTGTTATGAAGGTTTGAGATGTTCATTCTACATTCGAGGCTAAGAGTATTGGGATGCAGTGCATGGAATGCTCAAGCTGTTGTTGATTGGGTTATTTAGTGGTTAAGAATGAAGGTCATGAAATGCAATTGTAAGTTCAATAAAAAATGCGACCGTAATAGATGAATATGTCAGGCTAATAATTACCATTGATTCTTATCACTAGAAGTATCGGCTACGATCAAGACTCACTGTCAGAACATTTTATACACTTGCGGTCGTCTCATTTCAACTGGCGAATAAAAATCAAATAACTTTGATCAACAGGAGAGCAAAAATCTCAGAGACATCCCTCTCTCTCATGAAGGAAATTTAATTTTCAAAAATCAAAAATGTACCATGATAAATAAAAATCAACATTCGGGAACATTAAACTTATCATCGATGCCTAATTCAAATTTTCCTTGAATTAACCTTAATTTTTGTCCGTGCCGAAAAATGTGCCACACCAATTCACGTAAATATGCAAACTTCCTAGTTAATTTTGCGGTAAATTTATACACGCATGAACAAATCGATCACATCCCAGCGCATAATTGGTTTGGCCTATGAAAGTATAAGAAACTTTGAGGCATGTGCCGTGAATACAAAACTCAAAAATACTCGAAATGAACAATAGTTTGCGAGAAACTTTTCCTCGGGACTCATTTAGTGGCATCGACTTTTTGTGCAATCGTTACGGGAGCAATTATGACAGCAAAATGATGAAGCAATCATGAGTGCCAGACAAAGAAGAAATCATGGTAGCAATATGACGAAGTAATCTTTACAGCAGAATAACAAAACACTCATAACTGCAACATAACGAAGTAATCATGACTGCAATATGACGAAGTAATCTTTACAGTAAAATAACAAAACAGTCACAGCTGCAACATAACGAAGTAATCATGACTGCAATATGACGAAGTAATCTTTACAGTAAAATAACAAAACAGTCATAACTGCAACATAACGAAGTAATCATGACTGCAATATGACGAAGTAATCTTTACAGCAAAATAACAAAACACTCATAACTGCAACATAACGAAGTAATCATGACTGCAATATGACGAAGTAATCTTTACAGTTAAATAACAAAACAGTCACAGCTGCAACATAACGAAGTAATCATGACGGCAATATAACAAAGTAATCATGACTACAACATAAGAAAACAGTCATAACTGCAACATAACGAAGTAATCATGACTGCAATATGACAAAGTAATCTTTACAGTAAAATAACAAAACAGTCACAGCTGCAACATAACTGAGCAATCATGGTAGTAATATAACGAAGCAATCATAGTAGCAATGTCACGAAGGGATCATGACTGCAATATAATGAATCAATCATGAAAGCAGTAAAACAAAGCAACCATTACAGCAATATAACAAAGCAATCACTACAATGATATAACAAGCAACAATGACTGCAACAAAACCAGCCAACAAGATAGTGAAACAATCATGAGGACAACATGACGAAGCCTGTGAAATTAAAATTCTTTGTAAATATTTTTATTGCTGTATTAACAGCTTTAATACTAGTGCCCGCCCTTGTAGTACTCGAACCAACACCAGTAGCAGCAGTAGAACTAGCAACACTAATACTAATGGTAGTAGCAGCAGAGCATGCCCCATCACAAATACCAGAATGAGCACCATTATCACCATTTCAGCAAAACACCAGGAGTAATTACATCAAGATCAATTCCGTACAAGTATCAGCAGCATCAACATTGAGACATACACCACTGCGAGCACCAACAACGTTAAGACTAACACTAACTAGAGCTATGGCAATGTGAAAACTAGTACTACCTGACGCATCAGTGGAAGAACGAGCAGCTGCACCAGTATGAAGGCGGACACAAGCATCATTATTAAAAGAAGCATCAGAAGAAGCACCAGTATTGACAATAAGAGATGTGCCAGCACCAACATCAAAACAAGTACCTGCATCTACAATCAAAATAAGCCCTAGCATCAACATCAAAACAAATACCATCATCAACGCGAAAGAGAGAGGCGTCAGCACCAACATTAAGGCAAGCACTAACACAGTCATCATCATCAACACTAAAGAGACCCACCAGCACCAACATTAAGGCGAGCACTAACACAGTCATCATCATCAACACTAAAGAGACGTACCAGCACCAACATTAAGGCAAGCACTAACACAGTCATCATCATCAACACTAAAGAGACCTACCAGCACCAACATTAAGGCGAGCACTAACATAAGCAAGGCCATTTTCACACAAACCAGAAGCACTTGCACCAACATTACTGCGAGCACCAACACAAACACGCCACTTCCACACAAGCACCAGCATCAACACTAAAGAGACGCACAGCACCAACATTACGGCCCAGCACCAACACAAGCACCTGCATCAACACTAAAGAGACGCACAGCACCAACGTTACGGCCCAGCACTAACACAAGCACCAGCATCAACACTAAAGATACGCACTGCACCAACATTACGGCGAGCACCAACACAAACACGCCACTTCCACACACGCACCAGGTGCGCGCCGTTGCCGAGGAAGCACACTATTTGTTGTTGGATTACCCCGTCCGAGAGGCTCTGATTGCCAGATCAGTCATCCTTAAGTCGGTGTGTTTGCAGCAGCCGACACCGCGTGCCCTCGCTGATCAACAAAGACGATTTCGCTCTGTAAACACGGATCCCAGCGCGGTCGGGTGTGTCGCCGCCAATGAATTTCCCCGGCAAATTTGCTGCTTTGAAATCGCAGGATTGGGAAGTTGAGTAGCACTGATACAGTGACGTAGTGGCAGTTACTGATTGTTTTTTTGTTAAAGTTTGTGAATTATTTCAAAATACGAGTCGGAATAAGGGGTTGATGGTCAAGATAAACACGAAAATTTCATGATACACTAATTTGTTGATGAATTTCACTTGGAGAATGAAGATTAATGAAAAAATTCAAAAAGATTGTGAGTTCAAAATTGTAACCATCTAAAACTGTACGTCTCACTTTGTACAGCTCGTACAGCGTGATATTCTTGATCCTGGTGCGAACAGAGCGTGGTGTTTATTTAACTCTGCATGTGTATTCAGATGTATGATGAAAAATTAGAAATAAGATTTAATTAATGGTAATATAGAGATACTTAGATTATCGTTTTGAGTTTCTAAGGGAAAGAATTTTTATGTCTCCTACATACCAAAAAAAAAAAGTTTCCAAAATGGGTCTGGAGTGAAGCAAAGGCTTTCTCACTATTGCGCAGGCAGAAGTGACAATGCAGGGTCTAGAATTCCAATAATTTACGCCGTCTTAGAAGTACAACCGTAGGTGGAAACTTATCTGCCCTTTTGGCTTCGCGACAGGTTTTTTTCTGGTCTAAATCTCCTATTTTGAGAGTTAACAAAAAACATTTAGAAATTTTTGCAGAAAATAATTCCGCGTAGTGTTGCAGGTAAGTCGACAGAAGAATTTGCGCTGTTGGCTGCACCGCTGGAGTCAGTTAAAAAATTTTCAATTATTTTAAAATTTGGACGTGGAGTGGCTTATGGATCTCACAAAGCCCTCCGTATTGCAATCATTCATGAAAAACACATAAGAATTTACACACTTCTAAAATTCATAACTCACACATGACACGCTACAACGTGCGGCAACTATGATGTTCGAAATCTCAAAGTGAGGACATTAGCAATAGAACCTCCATCCCGTCGAGCTGCTGTGGTTGTAAACATTTTCAATAACTTTTAGGTTCATAATTTCTAGCGTAATCTTAAATGTTTTTGCACCGGATGGGCGGCTGCACTTAGTCAAAAATTATTTACTCAAAACGAAGGTAGCAATGAAAAGATTGCCCACATCTCCTGGGAAATTAACATCGGCTTGGTTGTTCTAGCAAGGCTACCCTCCGGGTCTTTTTCCCGTCCGAAGAAGTAATCTCCACTGGAAAATATAAATTCATTAATACTCAGCCTTTTAATCATTTTTGATTTTTCGAATGTTAACGAAGCCCCGATAACTATTATTGTTTCCATCGTTAAAATACTTTTCACATACAGATGTCTCCTGTTGTTTTCCATCCTTAAAAAACCCTCCATGTACAGATGTCTTCCATTGTTTTCCATTCTTAAAATACCCTTAATATAAAGATGTCTCCCAATGTTTTCCATCGCTAAAATGTCTACAACAATTATTTCTCTCATCGTACCAATGGATGCATGAACTATAAAAAATCGAAGCACGAATTAAAAAAAGGCTTTGATTGAAAGCAAAAACAAAACATACCAATCCGTCGTCAATAGTTCCTTCCATCCCCAATATGATTTTCTATCATGGACTATCGATGCATAAAAATAACCACACTTTGCGCAAAAAACACCCATAATACCCCCATTGAGTCGTCAGTAGTTTCCAATGTTCTACACGGAGCCTTTTATTATGGACTATCTATGCATAAATAAGGGACGATGCTTTGCTCAAAAGAACACCCGTAATACCACCAATTAGTCGTTAATGGTTTCCTATGTCCCCAACAGAGCCTCCTATGGTGGACTCAAGTAGCTGTTGCGGGGAGTGCCTCTCAACTGCTGGAGAATTGAAAAAAAATCAACATCATCTTCTGCGCTCGGGAGACTTGAAGTAGCATCTGAGTGCTCAAGTGGATTTCGAACGAGCTTTCGGACAACAACCTCAGAAATCCTCCAACATCTGGACTGCCCTTAATTCTGGTGAGAAGCATCTTCTGGTTTTGAACAGCTCAGTAACTGCTGACGGAAATTGAAGTGTTTACTGTAATTTGTAGCTTCAGACGAGGTGGGTTTGTGAAGTGAAACTCCCTTTTCTCACAACGAAGTCCGGCGTTTTATCGGGTAGCTTTTGAAGACATTTTGCGGGCATGACTTTTGCATTCTGAAGTATGATTTTACTGTTAAACAAATAATTTCTTGAGTGTCAAAGTTAAAAACAGACGAAATGGTTATTCAACTTTAGAACAGCATTTTACAACATAGGCTACGGTGAACTATTGCTGTGGAAGAAGGCATAACAGCGAAGATATGTCATTGATATTTTTTGATAAATCGCAGTCTTTTACACGAGGTTGCATTGATGTTCTTTTTGTTGAAGTTTGACGTTGTATCAGTACGTTTGATTCGGTCGAGGGCTTCTGTAAAGTAAGATAGGTTTGTTCTAATTTGTTCTATAAAAGAGTACAGGTTTGCTTACGATACTGCGAAGAGTGTAAAAAAAGACACAAATGCATGTTATTGGATGCACTATCACACGTAGATATATGTAGTTTCAGAAGCCAATTCAAGCATGGTTGTACAATCACCTAAATTTGGACTAAGTCTATCTATTCACACACGAAATGCAAGTACACAGATATGTAAAACATGCTCACTCAAAAGCTGTAAGAACAAGTAACTCCACTGTCATTGGATCAACTTGACCGTGACAAGACGTTTGAAGTAGCTTTGAAAGGCATAGAAATATCAATGAATATATTGAAGCTACTCTGCTGAGAAATTCCACCTAAATTTATTCAAACATCTATGGTAAACTACGAAATTGAATAGATTCCGAAACAATTGTATTGTGGATACTCTAAAAAAGCTTTCAAAAGAAAAACACTTTACAAAATAAGTTCTAACGTCACAATTTATTGCGACTCTCACTTGACCACTGGTTCCCTGGGCAACGTCTGGCTTCCCTAAGCAGACCCTGCCATTGTTTGTCTGTGCAATGTTGTATAACAAAGGATCAAGTCAAATGTATCCATTGTACTAGACTAAAGCAAGTATCTTCTTCTGTATGGCTTGTGGTAAATAAATTGTTTAAATTGTTTAAACTGCTTAAATTATTTAAAATTGTTAACATAGTTTAAATTGTTTGAATTGTTTAAATTGTTCAAATTGCTTAAATTATTTAAAATTGTTGACGTTGTTTAAATTATTTGTATTTATTTAATTTATTTCCACTATTCAAATTTTTGAACTAAATAAAATTGTTATCATTGTTTAAATTGCTAAGTTAAATTTAGGTACATTGTGCGTATTCTCACGGCTCTGGACATGCTGATGGCCTTCGTCCGAGGTGCGGTCGATGGATTCCATCGAGCAGCATCAAAAGCTCTTTTGTTTGCTGTATTGGCACCAGCTCGCACACTGTACTTCTTTCATCCTTGCATCTATTCAGCGTTCAGAATATGGACCGTATAGTTCATTCGCCAATTATTTCTAAATCAGTTCTCTGAAGAACATGAAGAGAAATCAAAACAGATTTTTTCTCGAGTTCGCGGTACTGAAAGTGGAAATTCTCATGAAGAATTCAAAGTAAAATGGAAGCAGATGTGTTTTGGAATTCGAAGTGTAAAATGTGGAGGTCTTAAAAAGAATTAAACTTGAAGTAAAAAACGGTTTTTGAATTAGAATTTCGTACATTGATTAAAACCTCCTAATATTCGTCTATGAATGTGGTGTGAAGGCATCCAGTTGGTGCCGCATATTTAAGAGATGTGTATGTTCTTGAGTTTATATTTATTAAAGTGTTCACATTTTCCACTGAAATTTACCTCAGTTTTTAACATCTCTCCAAAGGTAAAACCTAATTTATAACATTTCCTAGAATTTGCATGAAGTTAATTGAAAATATCCCTGGAAAAGAAATTAAATTCCTCTTCCCTATGAGAGACGGAAAACTTGTTAAAAAATTAGTCTCTTTTCGACAAATTTGACTACTAATTGGAAACGTCATCTTCCACTTTGCATCCATCATAAACTCTGTGGGGAAATAATATTTGGCTAAATAGAAACTTCGAGATTATAGTGAGCTGGAGAATGTTGAGAACAAGCACATCCAAGGGGAATATTGTTCGCGTACTCAATTTAAATTCAAGCCATTCATGCAGTCACCTTAAATTGAAATTTCCTTCGATTCATTTCTATTTTAAGAATTTTGCTATTGCAGCTGGCACCTTGCGTCTCGAAACTAGAAAAATCAATAATAATCTGCATTCCAATTGCTCATCGCGTTCGTGTTCTATTCCGCATATAAAGAAAAATATTGTAACTCCTGCAGATTTTCATTTGAAATCGTTCAACACCGTTTATTCTCACGGACTAACGAGACAAAACATTTCAATATTCATTATCTTTGTTTTTGAGATAACTCGTTCCAAACAATATTTTACGACTTCTTTTTTCTCTGAATGAACGGATGAAGATTTTCCGTCCAGAGACTAAGGACGTAGTTGATTTTTCTTGTAGATTTATTGCGAGAGTTACGAGACCGCGGCAATAACTTGCCTCTAAAGGACTTTAAAAAGTGCGATGATGATCTAGAGGCATTTGTCGGTGAGTCGAGATGTTATTTAAGTAGAAACAATGCAAATGATTGTTAGGAGGGCAATGAAATTTAATCTAAGCCATGGTGGTTATGACTCCGGTGTAACTGTCAATAATTACTTAGAAATTTGTGATCCAGGAGTTTTGTATCAGCTTTAAACCAATAAAATTAAGGAATTACTTTCCTAATTTGGTCGTCAGAATGGTATTTTAAGGTAAAATATCGTTAAGGAAGAAGTTTGGTCAAAATATGGGCAAAAATAGAACAACTCCTAGGGTAGTAATGTATTTAGAAAAAGTCACAAGAAATCAGGGGTAGTTTTTCTATGTTTCTTGAATGTATTTTCAAACCGGTCATTTGTTTAACAATTGACTTCCGCTGCTCGCAGCGCATTTTTTTGTTAGCCATGCAAAGTATTGAACGTCCATGCCTTGTGACAATACAT
>JACJUY010003281.1:0-15731 GCA_014220935.1 Platorchestia sp. MABIK | reverse complement strand
AGGTTTTTTGCAGTAACTTTACATAAACAATGATGAGATATTTATTTTGGCTAAATTTATTCAAAGAAGCAGAAAATTCACTGGAAAATTTACCTTTATTTTCACGTTTCGCTTAGCACGGAGCAGATTTATTTTTGCCTTGCTTGTGTCATTTACTTCCATCGCATTAGTTGAGATAGCATTTCACTGAGGTATTTGTCTCAAATAAACTATTTAGTTGGCTTGAACTTTCCAGGAACATTTTATTAGCAATTTTTTTAGCATATAGTGTCACAAATAAGATCATTTTGAGTAATCAACTTCTAACTTTAATTTTAACGTTTCTTTTAACAGCAAAATTTGGATACGTTGTAATTATAATTTGGAGCAGAGACTTTTCTTTCACGACAAACAATAATCGCGTAAATTGAACTTGTTATTATTAGAATCTATTATTATTATGAAGTTAGGTAGACATGAGAAACGAACATAAAAATATTTTCGTTGTTGGCATATTAACAACGTACGAGGTAGAAAAACTCTCAAAGTCAATACATTGAAGGCTCGAGCCTCCGTCAATATTATCGGCTCTCGAACCTTTAACTCTGCGACGAAATGAGAGACGCGAATAAAATCGTCTTCTGCACTACAGTTGAGTGGCCAAAATTATTGGAAACTAACGAAAAAATTACCGGCGTACAACGCCGGATCAATGAAAATTATTACCAATTTGGTCTCTCCAATTGATTTTTAATTAGGAATAAAACTAATGATTACCTCCGTGGTCTTGTTTCACGGACATTTTTTCATTCTTTCGCGCTTTCGTTTCGATTGGAGTTTGAAATCATTCCTCTTCTCAAGCAAACATTTTTGTAAAATCCGTTTTATTGTAGTCGAAACACTGTCTCTCAATGATTCCTAACGATGGCAGTTTTCTCACAAAAATTTTTTTTAACGACAACTCGAATGTATCAATGCTAACATACATATTTCTAAGGCGATCAATATTCCTCAGACGTACTTGTGTGTCCTGAGCACATTTCCTCTTAATAGAGCAACCCTGAAAAATTTGAGTTACAGAAATTACCCTCAAGTTGAAGTGATCCTCATTTTCATCTTATTCATCGAAATCTGTCTCTTTTCAACGCACTTGCTTCTCAATGAAACATACTCTAGTTCGCCTATTCACGCCTAACTATAATTTTTATAGCACTGGTAGAAGTAAAAAGTAAATCACCGCATACTATTGATGTTGTTCCATGTATTATTTCTAACGTAACCCATAAAGCGTGAAAATTAACCTCATAATGCCCAGTGGGATTCCAAAATCATCTTTTATTAATAGCTTCGATATATTTTATCTCTTCTTAAATTTATGTCCCATTGTGTCATTGAAAGATCACTCTTGTATTGCAGTTCATTGTTCATTCTGACGTCAGTGGCAACTAGATTTGAGAGTCAGTCTTTGACGGTGATCATGATGGTAGAAGGGGAAGAAATATCTGCTTATAAACAGTTAAGCGTCAGGTTAAATGTATATTCTAGTGACTAAAATTTAGCGCGCCAGGCGCTTCATATCCAAAAATGAACATCAGAGTGATAACAGTCTGTCCTTCAATAAGCCTCGTGTCATCAAATCCTCGCAGAAGCAGCGACTTGAACAAGTATCTTGAGAACATCTGCGCTGCAGCACGTTTTGTGAGTGGAGTTGCGGCTCGAATTAGTGTTCCGTGACATCTGGACCGTGACATTTGTAGCACGACCGATGCGTCCTTTGATTCACGGCACCAAAAAATGTCATGAGAAGTAGTGCCATCAGGAGCAGCTGCAGAGGGCGGGTGGCTCCGAGTAATAAGCAACAAGAGTCGCAACAAAAGTAGCAATTAGGAACAACTCGCGCGATGCGACCCCCCGTAAACGACTGTGCCGGTCAGGTCGTAAAACCTCCGTAAAAGTGGCCTGTGTTCGCCAGACTGAGCGCTCTCTATGCCTCTGAGCGGATTACACTCACATAATCCGCTCATACATCTCTGTTATTCCTCCAGTGTTACGCCCAAATTCAGTTTAAGCTAAACAAATGCCAGTCAGCAAACTTCGGTTCTTCTCATGGAATTTGCAGGTTGATTCAATGCTTTGCAAATGTATGACTTGGAAACATGCAAAAAATGTGGTAAATGTGTCCCTTTGAATGTTGGAGCAGAAGTGTCATGAAGTAATTAGTTCGTCTGTTGCCTCAAGAGCAGGTCTTTGGCGCAATCGTTCTTAAACGTCGGTCTAGCTTTCACTTAATTTAATACGAAGTTTTAAGTTTCCTAAATTTTTGTAACTACTTCAGAAACATACCTGATGGCTTTCCTTTGACTTTTTTGTTCCTTTTTAATTAGTTAGATCAGCCAGGCGCAATTTCATGGATCAATATAAAAAATCACTAATATCAAATCGTAAACATTACTTATACAGTAAATGCATCATCATTAAACCGCTCCTCTCCATCTAATAATTGTAATGAACGCGTTTTCCTGATCCTCTGAAAAAATTACTCTTAGTTCATTGGTTGAAAGCGACCGCAAGAACACAGGTGGGCGAATTTCATCAGTAATTTACAAAGTAAGACACACATTTCAAAAGTAAAGTAACTAACAAAAAAAGCATTTGATTGCAGAAGAAAATGAGTTATTTTGACTGGCACGGGGCAACTATCCTATCAATTGGGAAATTCTGTGCTATGCCATAATAAATTTGATGCAAATGTATTCCCTGTCAATAGGACAGCAGATAAAGTTCTGACTCCAGATGAGGCAAACTCGGGGACGAATTTTTGCGGGAAATATAATCACTCAGCGCCTTCGGCACACGTAGTCAGTCGGTGTAAGCTACGACGCGAAAACTCGATGATTCCTTCCTCCTACTGACCGAGGGAAGTCTCTTGACTTGATCTACTGTTGGTGGGGAGTAATAGTAAGGTATATTTCAGTTGTTACCATACTTTCATCATTATTCGTATATCTTTCGCAGGTCATCCTTTCATCATACTTTTGTCATGTTGTTATACTTATATAGGATATTATCAGGCACTTTCGTCGAAGATGAGTAATCTTTAAGTTTTAACGCAAGATGTAGTGAGTTTTGTGCACTGTACTTCAGGCTTTTATACACGACTTAATGCTTTACTAAAATTATTTTGCTTCATGTTGGGATGAACAACCTTATGGCGAGTCTTTTTTAAGGATTACTTTAAGTATCTTGTTAAGTTCACTATGGAGTGCAATACGGTTCATATTGCACACGGATAAAATGAACATGTCACACGACGTCAATGCCTAAAACGACGTAAATATTTAATCCGGCAGAGTAAAGTCTCGCACAAATTTATTTCGTCCATTTTACTTTAATACGCAGTCATCGTTTCTCTTCCTGTTTTCGTTGTAGTCAGTTCATTTTTCAACATTGTTGGTTTTGAGGTAAAGATCTCTTACGATTAACGGGAAAACAGTGTGTTTAATATTTTATTTTTGCTTCGTTTATCAAACTTGTCAATTATTTTCAACTATTTGTCAAGTCAATTAGATAAGGTGATTATTAATGTGATCGACTATGTTATAGAGTCGTTTTGATACTGTCACGTTTCTAGCTAATGGGTGCATTTTGTAAACTTGATATACTTGTCAGCGGAGACAGACATGAGACAGAAGTAGAATCGTTGTACTATAGAAGTACCACGACAGTACTGTACAGCTGCATGTATTTAGTGTGCCAGCGAGCCACACTAGAACATTAGTCCTTCATTAGGACACACAAAAAAATCTATAGTATTCTTGGCTTGATGATATATATATGACTGATAACCAGCCATTTGCTAATCATGCTTGAAATCATTGTTATAAATGTTAGAAAAATAATTCAGCTTATGATAAAATTGTACACAAGATCTAGCAGCAAACAGTGTGTGTTATTTTTTGAACTTCTTGTATTGCAAGTCTCCTTTACGATAAACTTCAAAGCCCTCCGCATCTTAGATACGAAAACTGCACCCAAGCTCAAGAAAAATTTTGGGCTGATTTTGAAACATACGGGAATCCGTCGCGTGAAACAATGCATTCGTTATAGCGGTCACTGAGAGAATAATGCTAAATTCCCCCATTAATATATACTTAGCTTAAATTGTACCTGAACAAGAATCGCCTGGGAGAAGGCAGTGCTGCCATTGTGACTTCCGCTTCGGAGAACAGTTTTGGTGCAGAGCAGATGTGATCAGATGAGACCCTTCACAACTCCAAGATCGATTGATGCTCGAAAATAAAGTAAAAAATACGACATAGCTCGCTGACCACAAAACATGATTGGTTTAGATTTTAGTCAAATAGATGCTTTAATGAAATTTCACGAAATATTCACGCAGCTCCCTTTAAACGGCAATGTCCCTCTATTGGCCGCGCTTAGCGACTTTGCTTTTAAAATTCGAGTGAACAATATTGGAGCGACTTGTGCTGCAAGTTTCGAATACGGTCAAATATTTATGCTCTGAAAATCAAACTTACGAGCTCTGTAGCGGAGCTTAACGTAAAGCGAACTGCTAGAGTGTATGTAAACGAGGCAATATTGCTTTGTGTGGTAACGTAGCACTGATCGACTGAGCGCGCTCAGATACTCTGGTTCAAAAGTCGAAAACATATATCAGGTGAACTCATAACCGTTTTGGGTTGTCATCAAGACTTCTGGGAATAAAATTCTCTTTAAGTGCAACAAATAATAAATGCCTCAGTTCTAGCAACAGCAAGTCGATCGTTATTTTTCAGTAATGTCTAGTTATTTGTTGAACATGCATCGGAGTAAATACTTCTACGTATTTTCCCTTTTTAGTCTCGCAAAATCCTGGGAAATAACTTTAACAGCTTGCGCACCAAATGCTCCCTTCTTTATTAAATATGGACGTAATAAATGCAAATTGAGTTTTATGTGAGGATTGTAGAACTTCGCTAATAAGTTTGCTAATTTGGCGTCTCTAAATCAAAAGAAGTCTTTACTCTATAGTTACTTCAGCAAAGTAAAACGTTGTTGACAATATTGCATTGACATCAACGCGCACCCTGAGCTCTGGTAACTCATAAAAATTACCTTGATTCATCAGGATAAATAGGCATGGAAAAGTAGTCTAGATATTAGTCACCGCTGATGCATAGATTTCCCATTGTTGCAATTAGCAAAAAAAGTGTATGATTTTGTCGTCAGAAAAATGAAAATGTGAAACTAAATGAGTCCAAAACCAAAGCTAATGTTAATTATCTTTTGATTTGAACACTGCAATAAACAATTGATGAAACTTAAATATTCATGTGCGTAAAAGTTGTGGTTTGCATCTGAGATGAACTGCAACGATTAGAGTTATTTTTTTGCAGAACAGTTGGTGACGATCACCAACCATATTCATCTCACGGCATACATCGTACCGTCTGTGATATTTTTTAACGTTAAACAGATATAGTTGGGGAAGTTCTTGTAGCAGCCGTAGAGGATGTGAACATAAGTGAACACTGCGGAAAATTTTAGCATGAAAATCATTCGCACTTCGCTGTAATCCATTGCTCGATTTAGAAGCTTTTGATAATGAATTCCCAGCGTTGGCCTATCTAAGTTTATGTGTCGACGGGAGGCGCCATTCTCTCATCAACAAATTCAAATTCATGACGAGTCTTCAAAAATGGGCAGAAATTGGGGCAACAGGATTTTCTTGGTCTTGGTGTGAATGAGCAACCTTGCCAATTTGATATGTTTTAAATTATCTTGTGCTTCCATTTAGCTATTTATTTTGATAGCTGAAATACTCCGGAAATCGTATAAATCTATGATTTACAGGTGACCCGTGTATTGGGACAAATGTGTCATACAAGGTAAATTGCTCATTCATGTACCGGTATAACTGAACGACATTTCATCTGTTTCATGACCTTTTTAAAACACAACTGTTATCATAACAGGTGAAATGTTATTCGTGCAGTCGTAATTTTCATGTTTATTAGGAAAGATAAATGTATATTTCAGCATTAAAGTCCATTCACCACTTCTGCTACCTAAACCTAACCAAGCCCACCGTTAACAACAGCAGGAACGCGGTGAACTTGTTAGGAAAATTAAGTTCAGAATCGGATAAATTAAAAGGGATGAAGTGAGCGATGATTTGGGAGTTCGGCAAGCGACATCTAGCAATTTTCGTCTTACTTTCCACCGTACTCAAATATTCCAGCATGGATAATGTAAAGTTAGTACATGATGTACTGAGCTCTTTCTTGCCAGTCATGTGCTACCATCTGTGTTAGAAACGCTGAAAACGATACGCTAAAGTAGCACATCTAATCTCTTAAAAATCGGGCAATCAACTCTTCTAAACAGAAGCGATCCCCCAAATCTGGTGCCCATAAGATGCTAATCAGGACGATGGAGTTGCCTTCCCTCCGCGCTGACAGCACAGTGGCGGTGACAGCGCTGGTGAGGGCCTCACAACACTTTGTGGAGGCACAGCTGGTCTCTCTTGTGGTGGTACAGCTGGTCTCTCTTGTGGTGGCACAGCTGGTCTCTCGTGTGTAGAGGCAGGTGATGACACAGCTGGTCCCTCGGGTGAAGAGGCAGGTGGTGATACAGCTGGTCTCTCGTGTGTAGAGGCAAGTGGTGACACAGCTGGTCCCTCGTGTGTAGAGGCACGTGGTGACACAGCTGGTCCCTCGTGTGTAGAGGCAGGTGGAGACACAGCTGGTCTCTCGTGTGTAGAGGCAGGTGGTGACACAGCTGGTCCCTCGTGTGTAGAGGCAGGTGGTGGCACAGCTGGTCTCTCGTGTGTAGAGGCAGGTGGTGGCACAGCTGGTCTCTCATCAGTAACTGTGGGGATCATCGAGGTATAAATCGCCAAACAACTGAAAATGTCATAATATTTTTAATTTTTCTCAAATCTTCAGTTCTTCATTGATACCGAGAACCTTGTAAAAAACATATTTGTTTTGTGAAGTATCCATGAACTGCTATTTGAACATTTGATAAGGGTTCTCTACCTGTAACATCTGGACGGCGAGTTGTCATCATTTAAATGACATGTGAAATTCTTTCCCTGGTAATTACACACATTTTTCAGTATTTTTTTGGCAAATGGTAACCAAGGATCTGTAGAAAATTACATGAGCTGACTACTATTCTTCAGTGATATCGAAATTTGTCTCGCACTTCACTGACCGAAACAAATTATATTGATATCTTTAACTGAACAAGCTCTGCTCGCACAGCAGTATTTTAGGTTACCATTGTCTATTGTACAGAAAGAAATCATATTTCAATAGATATTGGTTTCCACTTAAGACAAATTGAATAAATATCATTTCATTTTTTCAGAACTAGTACACGAAATCTCAATGTATAATTTTCAAATCTCTATTTTTCTTACAATCATAATGAAGCTCACATCCTGCTGATCCCATCATAATGACGCATAATAAAAGCTTTAAAATTACTGTTCAGAATTAAAAGGCATGAGACTTAAACTGAAAAATGAATCTGGTTGAGGCAGGGACTAGGAAAAATAGTAAGCAAAATTGAAAGAAATGTTGTAGAGAATTCCATACACATAAAATTTCCCGTGAGGTTGCATTAGTGTTCCAAGGAAAAGAACGAGATATTTACCTGCTGGTTTTGTTTAAATTGAAATAAGAACACTTCACCCTATACAGAAACGTCTAGAAATATAAAAATAAAGGTGCAGAAGATGGGGAAACTGTATATCATCTCACAATACGTAAAAGTTTATCTTTCCCAAAGAATCAATGCATCCTTTATTTGTACATGTGGTCACACGGAAAAACACAAAGATAAAACCTCAGTCCTCTCTCCCCATTGCTATGATTCAAATGGTAAGAGAGTGTAAAAACATTTTGCTTTTGAATGAGGCCCTCCACTCGACTGCACTGCGCAAATTTAAAAAAAAGAAAACTTACTATTTCTCAATGGCTACTTCCACAGCAATTTTCTTCGAACATGTACGAAATATTTTACTTTTCCCTGCTTTTGCATTCTTCCCTTATGACCGAGTTCTGAAATTTTGCTCCCGAAGCTCTTAATTAAGGGGATTCGGATCACTCTCGATAGCCTTCCGACCCTCCAATAGGGCCAGACCTGCCGTATCAGCGTGTGGTGTAAGACAGCAACTCAATACGGGAAATATCTAAAGGGATAGTACATCCATGCGAGTGATTCCTTCTTTAATACAATAGTTTTTTAGGGTACGTAAATTTGATTTTCGCAGTCAATTTTAAATGAAATGCGACAAGTATATGTTGAACTCGTTATTTTGAAAACATGATGTATAGTTTCTGCTTTGACTTAGAGTAAGTGATTAATTAATCCGTTTTACCCTTTTGTTTTAGTGCACTAAGTTTTGCGAACATTGGTTCTCCACAGCTCATTACCATATGCTCTGTCAGAATGATTAGGGAAGATGTCTCTATGCAAGAGCATAACTCAACTATTTTTCTAATGTTTTTATTACAGAATGCGTTTGAGACGTGGCTTTGTCCTCGAGTTCTGACGACTCTTCACAACAACTCATTTATTGTACGTTGATGAAAATGGGAATCTGCACTGCACGTATCATTGTGCAGGATTGTGTGAGATCACTCTCTAACGATGCACTTCGTAGTTTATCTTGGCGATGGGGTCTCACAGACTTTTTGCGTCTTCCTGAGGCATTAGCGATGACGCTGACGCATCGGCTGCCTTGCTTGCGTATTCCTATCACCTCCTCTGCGGTTAACGTCGGCAATATAGAGAGTTATTGAGAGTGTGCTAAAGTTTCTTATGGTTCATCGTTACTCACAAATTGTGAACAGAATGGATCATTAGAATCAATGGGGCGAGGGAATGTGGGCATTATCTCGTTTATGTGCCAGGTACTGCCAGCCTCGTCAAGTTTGGTGCTTCCCGTCTGCTGAACAAGCCAACTCACGCAACCAAGGCAGCTCACACTTCAACGAAAAGATTTCATATGATTATAAGCACGAGTGCTCATTATAAGTACCAGTCAAGTTCTGATGGATATTTCAGCAGAATTTTAACTTTTTGTTGTAAGATAGAAAGTATTAATGAAATAGTAAAAGATGTGAAGAGGAGATCCATGTGTTCATTAAAGATGGTTTCTTCATCTGGTTGAACCGATGGACATAATGTTTGCATTCCTGAGTGGGCTTCGATTACAAATGTGCAAAATATTGAAATGAGAAATAACAATTTGATTTGCAATTCAGAGCTTGGATTTAAACATTTTTAGATCAGTTGCAATTTTTGAGGCTCAAAAATCGTGGAGGCTTTCAAGTGACGTCTGACTGGCGGGGTGTTTATTGCGAACTTCATATTCATGGGTAAGGTCTACGCAAACACCCTCGCCAAAGTACAAGTAGGTAACTGGAAACTTCGGCCGTTCAGCTTCATTCAGGATTAGTTAGTATGTCCCTTGTTTAAAGCGTTCTTAAAAAAGTTGTGGATCTAAAGCTCAAGAAGCTAATTGTCGTGCAGATTGAACTTTGTGTACTTCACTTTTCCTGAACATCCAATACTCATTACATGGTTGTCTGCGCGTGGGAGTGAGAAGGTAACTTTCAATGCCTCGTTTGTTTATTTAAGAATTTTACGAAATGAGGAAAAATCACTTCGTTGCAAACCGAAGATCGATAACTAAGTATCTAGGACGGAAGATGACTGACAGCTTCATAATTCTTTCATGCTAAATCCAGTGTGAATTAGAAATCTAATGCCCATTGACTTACCCACATCCAGTCAGTTTCATATTTAGGCATGACAGAGAATCAGTGTGAGGCATCATCTTCTCAAAATATTTCAGAATATTTCCTTTTCTGCTTCCTGACCATCTTAAATTTGGTCTATTCTCTGAGTTTTATCTGGGTCGTTGAAGGTCCTGTCAGCATGAATCACCAAGTGAAATGCATATGCATTGAAAATCTTGAATTTTAAAGATTATTAAACTATAATTCATTTCAAGTCCGTAACTGAACGTAAATTAAAAATCATTTAGGTAATGTTTTAATAATGATCGTGCATTTTATGATTTTCGTCAAACGTACTTCATGAAAGAATTTCTGATGTAAGAGAATAATTAAAGGTCTTTTTTATGTATGAAAAACAATGATGCGTGATATTTTATGACATTTTCAATATTATAGGGCCAAAGTGTCGCAAAACTCAAGATAGCATCATCGTTACCGGGTATAGCCACCCCACCGCGTTACAAAGCCATCTTCCTCTAATCCAAACACAACTCTTATACTCACACGGCTGCCAGCGCCCGTAAGTCAGAAGCAATAGAGTGACGTTGTTTACAATACAATCTCAGTCATCTAACTTGATTGCCATGGACGAAATTCCATTTTGCATTAAAAAGGCAAATTTCACTAATTTAACGGTATGTATTGCATTTTTTTCTTAGGTTTTTGTTTGAAAATTTTAGGTTGATCATTACATTGAAATGAGAGAGGTGCTTATACTTCTTTGTTAACGTTCTTTATGCCATAGAATTGTTTGCAGGTATACTATGCAAATTTTTGGAATGAAATTCGTACGCTTATTTAGTTTTTCATTAATTTAAAATATCCTGGTTAAATATTAATTGCCTGTGATATTTACATAACTATTAAATCTACTATATATGTATTCATTCTACGATAAAAGTAGCATAAATGCACTTTCTATCCTGAGATAATATGGCAGAAGATTACTTTGCCCTAATCCTACTATCGCAGAGTTGTGAAGTTTTTTATCCCTTCATCCAGCGCAGAATTGCAGCGCATCCAGCGTCCTGTGCGAGGACGTCGCCAAGCTACCTCAGCAACGCACGTGCGAGGGTTGGAAACAAGCAATAACAATTGCTTATTTGCACCTTCATTGCATTCTTCATTTATTCTATTATTTGCGGGGTATTTTTTTTATACCTGTAGCATTCTAGCATTCTTGGAAGCATTCAAAATTGACACATTGAATAAAAAAATTGTGTATGCTTCAGCTCAGTATTTAGTTTTCTGTTGAAAATAAGAAAAATACGCGACCAAATCATGCGTACACCTGGAAGATCGTCTTTACTTGATATTTAGAACTATAAAAAAGGCGAATTTATTCCGAGTCATAACTCAACTAGTGCACTATTGGGCGACATTGAGCTCACAACTAGAGACCTGAAGTGGTCATTTCGAGTGTTTCAGGACATGGTTTTCATTTGGAAGTTTTAGCGTTCTTCCTATACGTTATTGCTCAGAGGAACTTTAAGGGGCCGTTCCCAGAGAAATAGAACCTGGTCACCGCAGCGCAGTAAGCCCTTCTGACAAGCGATGGCCTCTCAGTTAATTCAATTCAGAGTTAACAGAGAATGGGAGGTTCTCACTCACATATCCATAATTTGGAGCAGGAGCTTTCTTCTTCACGTTGTTTAAATGAAAAAAGATCATCTACCTCAGCAGATTCATTTTAAGATTGTCTCTACTCGCGTGAATCGGAGACACAAGCTACTTTATTCATGAAAATTAAACCATAGTATCAGTCACAGAAACGGAATCAAAGCTTGGAGAACACGTGCCTTTGAGCTGAGATTACTTATATGGAGCGAATTTTGAAGTGATTTGAATTATTAAGAACAGGCTGAAATGTGTTCATGTGATCTTATTATATTAACGATGATTAAAAAGATTAAAGGACGATGTTAAATTGAATGATGGAGAATTTAAAGTGCCATAACTAAAATTAAGATTAGAGCCAAACTTTCCTGAGGAGAACTGTTCAATATAGCCATCGCTGTTGAAGGGAAAACTTTTCTGAATAACAACACTAATAAGAATGGTATAAGTTATCAGACAGCTATGAGGCTTAGTAATCAACTCTGTATGACACACAGTGTCAATAATTTAACCACAATTTTTGAAATTTAATCTTATATTTTTGTTTCTTTTATCACTGGTAATTTTTATAGGTGATGGTGCTTCGATGCTAACCGTTTGAATATCGCCATTTTTACTTGAATAGCAATACCTAACAACTATTGAAAGTGCCTAAATTATTCAACACCATTTCACTATTCTGTTAACACGAAATATTTCCATCACTTCAGGTCGTGATCAAGCTCATCCATATCGCATGAGCAATGAGTCCTGATCTCAAATGCCAACCATTTCACTATGCTGTAAAAATGTTTTTTCAAATCAGTTTTGATCATAACGATCATTTAAAATTTCAATAATTTGGACAGCATGTTTTTGACGTTACGATCGCGAACAAATTGACATAGGTCGGGTGCTCAGCTGTTCGCTGATAAAGACATCGAGGCAAAATAGATTTTCAGTCGGGTTGTAACCTACAGTATGACGAGAACCGTGCGGGATTGCTATGTTAAGCACCATATTTTTCAAGCTCAAAATTGACGAGAAATCGAATTTGAGCGATAGCCACCAGGAGCTGAGGGTTTCTCAGGAACTCTCTATGGAAAATACAGAAGATCCGCCGAACAGACTATACACTTACAAACGACTCGATGTGAGTTTCCAATAAACAGAATAATTCCATCGATTTCCTTAAAAATAATTGGAGCATCAATCCTAATGACTACCGACCAGTATTCAAAAACTAGACGTCCTTTAGATTAGTCTGTTTAAGTCCTTAAAGCCTAGCAAGGACAGAAGCTGGGCGCTGTTCTCAGTGTTTCAAATGTTGGACACGCACGTGAAACTCGGTCTCCATCAACGACTGAATTCACATTCAACCCTTTTTCCAACAGTGCAGAGCGAGGTTCCTGTGTAGGTTAATTCAATGAGATGCAAGTACGCTACAGGTAGGGGTACGAAAACCAATTCAAATATTACGTTCGCATTTCTCTGGGTTGTATTTTGTAGACTAGGCTGAACAGGAGCTGAAAACGACAGGGGATAGATGTGAGCAGAATTACTAATCGGCTCAGTAACAGAGAGGTATGACATCGAGGTTCTTATTGAGGGGACAGTTAAAGCGAGCTAGTTAAAGCTTAACGTACATTAATTATTACAACGTTCATTAAATATTATTTACTAATTCGTTTATTCATTTTCTGAATACAACGAAGAACTTGAAGATATGAAGACGTAAAATCAAATGAGGGATCTTCATACAAATCTATTTCAATTTTTTTATTAAAATCTGATACATTAGCTTCCGATTGTGAATTAGGATAATTTTTATAGAAGTATCCTATTAGTCAGAGTACTGGAACCCATGAATTTTCTAGCGTCTCTGCTATACACTTGGTCACGTAGAAGCAAACGTAGACAACCGTGATAGACATGCAATTTCAAATGCGTCCAGATTGACACAATCCTTAATTAAACAGATGTGCACGAACCTTGTTGTAAAATTTGAACCCATCCTTCTTTAAGCAGTTCATTGATCAATGATGAATAATGAAGTGAAAGCTCAGTACTCAATGATATCATTCATGGAGAGCAAATTTAAATTCGAGTTACTCAATTTAAAATTACTTTGCGAAAAATTTCAATAAATGGGTTCGATATTTGTAGAATATTGTTCACAAAAGGCCAAAGTGTGTTTTCACGTCGTATGTGCGTATGTCCATAAAAGTCGTTCATAAAAAGAGAGCGCATTTTGTCCAGAAACACTCAGTTTCTTCCTAACTGTAAACATTTTTGTCACCTCTCGCGAATCTAAGAACATTACTAGTATTTACTTTCAAACGAGTCAGCACCGGCGATACTTCTGCTTTAGTTTACAACGATAAAGTCTATTTATCAATAATTAATTCAAAGAATCCTTAATGAAAGAGATGTTCAACGTCCTTGTAACATTATTTCTATGGAGAAGTTTCACATCACGAGTAAATTTGAACTACCATTTCGAGGTGAATAAACACCGTAAAAAAAATTTGATCAACTAATCTCTTCTTACACTCAACAGACGAGAATTTAGATTTCTTTGTTGAGATTATCACATTTACATTCATAAGAAGTCAATGACATGCTTAGCGATAAATTAAAATCGTGTCGTAGTTTTGCTGACACACTAAAACTATAAAAAAAAATTCATCCATAAATCCTAAAAACATACACTAGTAAAAAATTAATAAAATTCTCCGTTGTATTTGACAGTGCGTGTACCTGCGCAGCCCCTTACATATTGTGGCGTTCGAAGGCTTAGAATCTGATGTGGATCCGACCCACGTTAGTGCAGAAGATTGTGTTGAGAGTGTCGAGCCTTGTCTCTCCTCTGGTTTAAATCTTACGCTCTTCATAGAACATTTTGTAGCGTGACTGCTGCTTCTCAAGACTGGAATCTTGTACAGACACCTAGATCGTTGATTCAGCTAAAATGCTGTTGACTAGGCGTGGCTAAAAATCTTGAATTGTTCGTCAGGAGCGTATTAAGACATTATTATCCATCTTTTGAGAATTTTTCCTTGGTAATCCTCTGCTATGCCGAGAGTGTGCTGTTGTACAGCGGTTTTGAAAAATTCTTTCAGAAATTCAATGAATTTCTGACCTTTATTAGACCGCGGCTTGTACTCTGCACCGATAGAGTAACCCTTATACTGAAAAATGCTAGGAATAAAGTATCCTCTCATTTTCTCACTGCATGCATTGATAGCCCATCAATTAAGACAGGAAATCGCGTATTGTTTTTGGAAGGAAAGGAGCTTCAATCATTAGAGTAGGGCTATTCAAATTTCCAACGGTTTCTATTTTCAGGACTATCTTCTTCCAGGAATAGGTGAGTCGGCTCGAGTATTTTGAGGAGCCGAGGAAGATCGCCGAGGAAGATCAGAGGAAGATTTTAATTGAGAAAAATAAGATAGAGATTAGTTTGATTTTTCCAAGTTCATATTTGTATTGGCCGTACATGAGAACCGAAGACAATGACATGCTTAAAGAGACTTCAAATTCTTTGTAGAGAATCCTTAGCATCCGCGAAATGTGTTAGGCACCCATTTTTCTTTGGTATTTAGGAAAACTTACTCGTATTTTCGATTAACCATAACCGAAGAACCATCAAAGACATACTCAAACGAAGTTCATCAAAAGTCAATATAATTTTACATCTCCTCCTTTGCTGTTCACATTCACGCGATCCAATAACAAAATTAGTGAGTCAGCACTTTCGACACCTCTCACGTACCGAAAGACTTGCTTTATAAGCGTGATTCTGGCTTTCTGATCGGTCTCTCTCTCTCACCTCTAGCTTTTCATGTCCATTAGCAATATGTACAAGAGGCCTCCAGGACAGTCAGGAGGTTTCGCGGATGTTCATCATCCTCACAGAGCTGATTACTCGCCTCCAGAGGCAGGCGGAAGCCTCTCATGCCGCGCGTACGTACAAATTCTGCAGTGCTGCAGAGCCACATAGTACAGGAAAATATGAAACTGTCAAAGAGCAAGGTGTCCTGAGACTGTGAAATGTCACCACAAACAATTATTCAATTTGTTTTTATTACGAGGATACCAAAAATAACGTTGATGAGTAATCTTGATATGAGCGCACGTGGCTGGTGTATTTAGATGTGTTTCATCAACGAGACAAAATCTCTAACTGCGAGCAAGACGACCGCAGGTAGGGTTTGAGAATCCTGAAATTCTTAAAGAAAATTCTTTCTGAGCACATGAAATTCACACAAATAACACATGTGAAAGGTCTTTGATAGTGTAAACAAAAATAATATTGATCAAAAATATCACAGTCACTCC
>JACJUY010003280.1:44362-80628 GCA_014220935.1 Platorchestia sp. MABIK | reverse complement strand
GGAGATCCGTGAAAGTAATTCTTACAAAGTATTCAAAAGACATCTTGAATCTCACTTCCTATCAAAACACTAGTTGTGTGAGACAATCAAGTCACATCATGCCTCATACATGTCTGGTCCAAATAATGTGATTTACCATTGGCAACACAACCGATCTTCAGCCTGTTCATAACCGTTTTATCGAATATAGTGCTTGTTAAATAAAGCCGATTTGACCTATATTGTAAAATACAGCATTAAATGTCAATTACCACAGTGATCAGTCAATTGCGAAACTAGGTTAAGTGAATTAGGTTAAACATTATTGTACACCTTAGAATAATGTGATGGTAGGATGCCCTAGAAGTCGCTGAACTTGTTCGGGCCCACAGGTAGCTATACTCTAGTTTGACCATTGTACTAGAGTTAAGAAACATTCTACCTCTGTATCACCTGTGGTAAATAAATTGTTCAAATTGTTTAAAATGTTTAAAATCTCGATATTATCTTAAAAAGTTTCAAAATCTTCCTTATGGAGAAGGAATTAACTATATAATACCAAAAAGCAGATGCTATTTCAGTTTTTAAAATTATAAAAACCTAAAATTTCGTATTAGCATATGTTTACATAAAAACAAAGAAGTTATCAGAAAATAAAAATAAAATATGATAATGATGTACTGAAAGACAATATAACTCTGCAAGAACAAAACAACATTCAAGGTATACCATAAGAAATGCACAGTAATATACATTATTAATACATTTTAACGTCACCTAGAGCCTAGGATGTAAAAAAAACAAAGAGATCAAAATAAAGTACATAAATATTACATATTGCAGAAAAATTCGACTAATATTCCAGTTACTAACATTAGAATGAGCTAATAAAATCATCATCATTTGTGATTACATAATTTGAAGACTAGAAGTCTTTAGGTATCAGAACATAGCTTTAGGTATTTGGCAAAGACTCGTCATTAACAATATATCATAAACGACAGACTTGAAATCATTATGATCACAATAAAACTTTAGGTTTCTGCAAAGAGTAGTAATTATGAATCAATTCATCACAGCATAACCTAAAGACTAGAAAACATCGTTATAGGGAACCACTGGTATAGGGTATAGACACATTAAGAGCACTAACAGAGTTGCCACTCTGTATGTGAGTAAAATGTATTACATCAGCTGAGCTGCCCTGCAAGTAACTTGCAACACATTTATTACCAGCTTCTAATTCTTATATATTAAATGATAGCGAAATAAACGAGACAAAAATGAAAAGAATAGATTTGCGATGCTCTCAATGACTAATTCCTGCTTTTTAACGGCAAAATATGCATCATCACTCCTGCATAAAAATTATATTTAGTACTCGTAGCTTGTAAAGCACGCAAGAAAAGTGTAGCTTATTTACGAATAAAACGTCAATAGAAAGGCACTCTCCAAAAAAGATCTCAAACCATTCTTTTTCACTGGGAAGAACATTTTGATTTCCGCTTCAATGTCGTCTCTTATTCGATCGTAAAATGAAAAGCCTTTGGAAAATGGTAATTTTCTTTGATCGATAAGCAGCCCGTATTTTTTATCTGTAATAATTTTATCACCTTCAAGAAAACGTGACATACTGAAATAATAAGGTACATTTTAGCACTTTTACATGCCACTCTCGAAAGACAAACAAGAGTTACACATCCGGTTTCTTCGGAACTAGGCGGGCTGCGAGGAGGTAATGCAATTCTGCCCGTTTTGTTCGCTGTCGTTCCTGCCTCATTAGAATTTATTTCCAAAAAATTTGAATTGTCTCGTGTAACTGCTTTTGACGAAATTCGTCCATGCTCACAATAAATGTTAGAAAAGCTAACAAGCTGAGGGAAAATCATATTTCATTCAAGTACTAACACTAGCATTTCGAAAAAATTTTTCAAGCGTATTAGCAGGGAGTAGTTGTTCATTTTAATTCAATTTGACGGCAGGAAAAATAGGCGATGTTTAATTACAGTGTGAGATAGTCTATATTTCGTTAACGGTTGAATACCATCACTGGAGAATAATAGTAAAACTTTATTTCCTACCTTGCTTCAACGATATTGAGATTTGTGGTTGTAAGGCATTATTAGTTCCTCGATTTCGAGAAGCAAAGAAAGAAATTTCTTTGTACTTTGGATAAAATTTAAAAAAAATTGATACTGACCTCACTATTTGAAGGTCAGGATTTGCAAGAACTCTCTTTACGGGCCGAGAGCCGGACAGAATTTCTACTGCAGAGAAGCGAATGGCCGTATCTATTGCGGTCAAAATAAATTTGTAATCATAAATTGACTCAGAATATATAGGCTCACATACAGTGATGTGAAATGGGAATTTGGACATGAAGAAATTTTTAATTTTTTGGCATTTAGTTAAAAAAGGAACTCCTGAAGCTAATCAAATCATATCNTAAATACAATAGAACAAATCTAAAGAAACTATCTTATCAATTGCATTTGTGATAAATTTTTGAAATGGGAAAGAGACTTCATGGACACCCTGTATATCGAATGTGTACAATTTATAAAGCATATGAGGCAATAAATGGTGAAAAAGTGGTTGGGCACTTTTATTTTTTGTGAAATTCCCCAAATTTTGCACTTCTATAAAAATCTTTGCCTATGAATATTTCTAGAATCAATTAAAAATCATACTGAGAGGTTATGTTTGATTTGTTGAATTTTCGTGGAAATCATTTTAATATTTTCTTGCATTCTTACAGTTCTTTTTCTTCCACTTTTAGCGTTGTTCAAATTGAGTACAGTTCCTTCATTATTAAATCTGCCTACGTTGCGATATATGGGTAGTTTAGTTGAAGATGATCTGCCGGGCAAAGTTTTTGAAAATAACTGGGACACTTGTTTGTAGCTTCTTCAATTTAGTTATTCACGGTAAAAATTGGCTACTCCTTTATTTGTTGCATTTTGAAGGGATTGGTTTATTTTTTATAGGAATAACAGAGCAGAATACTTTGTATTTCACAAGATAACTGTATCATCTTTACAGCTAAGGATGTGATAAGAAGTGATTTCTGTATCCAATGAGATCGGTTCACTAATATGTAATGATCCGATCTAAAATATTTTGATCCAATGTATGTTAAAATCGGTTCACTATTTTTAATTTTATTAGGATTTAAAAGTAAGGTACATATTTTTTTCAAACACCGTGTATAATGAACAGCCGTACAGCATGAGCGAGCCCACCAAGTTGTTTTTCACAGCATATGTCACTTTTAACAGCGCTGATGGAGGAAAACAAAGCGCTTCATAACATTTTCACTATTCTTACAGAACCAATTGTAATTTATTTATCCACAATCATTTTGCCAGCTCTCAGTTTGAAATACGTTAAATGAATGCTATTAAATCAAAGAGTAATAATTTCATCATGTGCTTGTACAGTCATTTGATTCATCTATAATAAATTTTCTTACTTCAACCGCTTCAGAACTTCTAATGCATTTGAGCTTTCAAAAACTTGTTACAAATACGTTTCTGATTGCATACCCAATGATATAGCTTAATAAATCACACGGCATGTATTGTAGCTCTTTGGGGCTATTAGGTACACCAAATTTGCAGTGCCAAAGGATAAACTTATGTTTAGAGTTCTTTCTCATGTGAATTACAAAACTTTCGTGCTATCAAACATGAGCATTAGGGGGTAAAACCTGTCGGGTCAGAGCTCGCGGAAGTTGCAATTTGATTGATGGAGCTCCCATTCGTCTAGTTCAGACTCGCCTACAATCGTGTCTAGCCGTCTAGACCGACAAACGAAGCTCAAAATATGATTCATGGTTGCGTCAAGACTTCGCAACTCCAGGAACTGTTTCTTCCGTTTCTGCTTTCAATTTTTCGCGGTTAGTATAGTTGATTAAGTGATACAGCTCCACGTTCAAGTTACTTATCAGAAGAAATCTAATGTATGTAATTACTAGGAAAGGGATAAGAACTCTAGTGTATATCCGCGATGGTTAGTTGGTGCTCTCTAGTACGGTGAAAAATTATACAACCTACCCAACTGGAGTACAGTTCACACAATGCACGAGTTTTTGCGACGGATCTTCATATCACGTACACATACAACATATCACACACAGCTCCAATGTGGTTGAGTGCGAATTGTAAAACAAATCTTGTTTCCCATTCACACCTAGCTTATGGGTGAATCAAATAATGATAATGATCTACGTGACATCAAAATAAATGGTGGTTGATATCGTCGGCAATATCGGCCCATATTACTAGAATCTATTCATAAAACTGAATTGAGTTATTTCAAGATTCAACTACTACACTTCTTGGTGTTTACATCAGAATAAAGCTTATACAATATTCGAAATTTGAGTTAAGGCGACCTGTTGTGCTAGTTTACATGACCTGTGTGAATCAAGGGTGGAAAAAAACGTTAAAAAAAACAGCCGACCTTTTTTTAGGGTTTTACTCAATTTCATTGGGCTGTAATGTTTTTGGTTGTTTTATTGGATTACTAGTTCCTTAATTCCACTGATAAGTAATTTTTTAATGCACACTTCAATGATTTGTTTATGCAGCGTGAACACAGCTCATTCTACTCCAGTCAAGAGCAGTAGCTACCAACCTATCAGGAGTATGATTTAGTAACTTATAATTTTCTGATTTTCAGGCTCTCACAGTCTTGCTGTCAGTGTCGTTAAGAGTCTGCATTAGCTTTTTGGGCCCACTAGTTTCCTGTGTAAATTATTCTTTTTTCTGCTTTAGCACAAACTTCATTGTGTAGTTGGTAACTTTTGAGTCCCAATGGACTTTTCAAGACAAAAAAATTGATGTTCAAGTGGAACCTTTTTTCGGTTCAAATATTAATTTTAATGTGACAGAAAATGAAGAGTTCCACAAGTTCTGTTCTGTGGTGCGGCCTGGATAACTATAGTCACTGCCAGACTATATCGCCAGTCGGTATTGTCTGTGACAATGTTTGGTAAAGGTTTGAGGCAGGGAAAGCTCAAATGCTCTTTAAAATACTCAAACACTTAAGACCAAATGCTGATCTTTAAGATAATGCAATTAAGATCTACCACAGCCAGGAGAGACTTCCACATGATGGTACAAATTGTGTTGTACAACCCAAAAGAATTTTAAGGACTTAAGGTTCAAATTAGATTCAATAAATCAAGTTTGAAATGAAGTCAATAAAAGAAAAACAACAAAACCTCCATCGAGCCTTTCTTACAAGTTTTTGCATTCAAATGTGAGTTTAAATTAAAAAACCCCTAGACGGATGTTTTTTATTTTTTCAGACATTTTTTTGGGCGTTTTTTTTAATGCAAACCTTGGTGTGAATGAATGGTAATGAAAATATTTCGTTCCATACTTGACTGCCATTGGTTTTTTATCCCGGAACAGAGAAATACTTCTGGGGCTACTCAATTCTACTCCCACATTCAGCAATGCGTGAAAGTGCTCAATTTCAAACGCGTGCTTTAAACACGTTGACTACGTCTGCACAGTTGTTACGGTTGGTTTTGTTGGTTGCCAATAGCAGAATTGAAAAACCGTCTTTACTGTTGTATAACATTTTTATCCTTTCCAAGAAGCATGAAAAATATATTTGCGCAATATTTCAACTTGAACGCTATAGTCTATTTTAAATAATAAAAATGAAATAATTGAAAGGCCATCGATTGTTACCTATACGTAAATAAGCAATTTAGCTAGTGGTTCACATACGGGATAATCCGTAATAAACGTGTTAAAGAAAACACAAATCATAAGATGAATATTGACACGCTCTAGCAGCAACTTTGGAGCAGATGTACGTAATCAGTGACTGAAAATGTTACAGATTTTAGGATACTGACCTGCATTAGAATCGTAAAATGGAAATGTTCAATCTTACTGTTCATATCTTATGCGGAGATAAAACCTTTTTCCTAGGAATTTTGTTTTCAAGAACTACATTAATTTCACAAACACATATTCTTTCGTAAAAATGGTTCGAATTGATTATTTTATAGACGACCCAAACCACAATGAACAAAGTGTGAAAATATTGAAGAGTGATATCTGCGAAAGTATTTATTACTCTATGAAATTTCACGTTGCAAAAAACATTCGGTGTTTAGGCTTTCAACGTACCCCAGGTGTTCAAATTGCTCTGGAGCAGCATTTTAAAACATTTTACGTTGTTGTGACGAGACTGCCGACTGTAGAAATTTATGAGTCGACTTGGCTTCCCTTCATACCACTTTTAAAAACGTTCACTACGGTTTTTGTGCCTACTTTTTGTAAAAATTGAGTATATTTGTGAAAATTGAGTTCATGACTCCTCGTCGGCCAGTAGCATTATGAAAATCGTCTCTGTGACTACCGGCAGCTTATGTCACGGTCAAAGCGATATAATTAAAATCTTCAAGGATGAGTTTTTTTGGCAAGAAAAATAGCAGGTATGGTCGCCAAGTAAACAGATAAATTATCGCTGCTAGCTGTTCCACTCCAATCCCGCTGTTGTCGGGAAATCAGGACGCTGGTTTACATCGGTACGCGATGGTTTATGAAATGTTGAATGATGCATCTTAAGTTAGTTCAAGCCTCCCTAACCATGACAAATGTGTTCCAAAGAAAGGAACAAGAAACGCCCCTATTAATATGAATTTAAGGAAACGAAGTATATTAAAAAAGTGTGTTACCACAAAAAGTCCCTTGCGCATAGAAACAATAAGTTAAGAAGGAATTTTATGACAAGAAAAAATTGAAGAAAAAAGGTGGTAAAAAACAGGACTACAGTGAACTGAAAAAAGGTACGCAATAAAACGAAAAACCTATTCTAAGAAAAACTAAGCTTGGGATCTCGAATTTTTCCCGTGGGAATGCTAATTCCCATGAGCCCTAGTCTCAAATTGCGATCCTGGTTAGCTTTTTCAAGATGAGCGAAGCAGACAAACTCTGGTGCGACAGAGGAGAGGAAGTGAACTACAATAGCAACTAGCCCATAGTTATTCGATATTTCATGAAATTTCGCAGATTTGAATTCAGATGAATATAAACTTATTAAGAATTTAACATTGATAAGTGCGTGAGATTCATTGAGTACTGCATTTTTGGGGTCATCATGTAACCGTAACCATGCGTATGAGGACGCACATCTATGATACGGTCGCTTTCTGTTGGTAATACGAATGAATTAGAGCTATAGAGTGCTTAGACATTAATGACTGAATGTGAATGTTTATTCCTTTTTTTTTCAGTAGCTACAGGACGAGACTTGTGTCTGATGGCATGGAACTTGGGTGCAACCCGAAAAAGAGACACGCGCCTCGTTTCTATTGTCATATTCTATTCTTTTATATTGACTCCTAATGCGTGGATTTGTGCGGAAACGTAACTTATTAATAGTTCGAGAACATGCTCTGATTACACTGGGGAACATTTTTTCAGTAACTTTGAGTTGCATTGGATATTTCAACTAATTCTGAAGGAGGTTTAGACGCTACTTTCAAATCTGAAATTAGTTTTTCTCTACAAGCTCTAGTTTGTATGCAATTTGATGTTAACGAAATTGTACAAACATGAACTAGCGTAAACCCATGTATAGATAGCTTCTAATATTTTGATTATTCTTTTTTCCTAGTTCAAACATGGCTTCCAAAGAGAGACATTGCAGGAACAAGCCTGATGCCTTCTGCTACATTTGAGGATGCTGCACACTTAATCGTCAGAGACGTGACATATCCTCGTTCATCAAGCGTGCCTACAAGGCATGTTTTGAAGTTCATCTTGGTGATCAAGGCTAGCAATAGGCTCCGCATGTTGTTTGCCCCAATTGTGAGGCAATGCTTCGAGACTGGACCGAAAAAAACGCAAAGGTCGGTCTTTTGGAGTTCCGTTGATTTGGCGCGAACCCACCAACCGTGTAACTGACTTATTTCTGCATGGTAAACGCAACGAGTGTTGAGAGGAAAAACCGACATAAGATTAGGTCTCCGAACATTCCCTCGGCTATTCTGCCTGCTCCGCACTCTGAAGAAGTTCCTGTTCCAGTTTTCAAAGGCTTTCCTTCATTGACTACAAAGACATTGGATATGATACAAGCAAACAAGACAGTTGTGACAGTGAATTGTCAGAAAAGCGTTCACACTAGGAGAACTGTTCTGTAGACACTGAACTTTCCCCGTCCCAAACCTTTGCCCCAAGCTGAACTGAATGGTTTAGTGCGGTATTTAGGTCTTTCAAGGAAAGCAGCAGAGCTTTTGGCATCAATATTACAAGGCAGAAATCTTGTTAATCACTCTGTTAAAGTATCATACTTCAGAAAGCATGACTAGCTTTTTGTGACCTTTTCAGAAGACAGACAGTTTGTTTACTGCCATGATATCCCAGGGTTTCTCAAAGAACTGGGTGTACCTTACGTTAGTCCTGCTGAATGGAACTGTCAAAGTTCAGAAAGAACAAAGAACTGTTTTAAACTCTCTTAAAGTTCAAACGGTTCAAAACGCAGTTTAAAGTGTGTTCTTTTACATAATGGCAATGTTTATGGAGCAGTACATATCGGTCACTCAGTGCATTTGCAAGAAGTCAATATACAAGTCGTACATGGTGGGTGTTAGGAACGATACACGCCAAACTAAAGTTTTTTGCTATTAGCGTCATTTCACATGCCAGAGCTTATGAAATTTTTGTGCCAAAGCAACTCAAATTATCAGAGAACGACAGATTTTTCTCATCAACCAATCTGTGTATTCAAATAGGTACGAGTATATAAACATCAAAGTTTGTGTTTATATTTTGCTGTTCTAGAGAAAAGTTAGAGCTGCGACAAAAGTTAACCGAGACCTCCTAAATCTGCATGCCTACTCGTAGAAATCATGACGTCGTAGGAAGGGAAGATTGTGCCTCTTTTATAATATTCAAGTTAGCTACAATCTATCGTTGACTTCACTTAAAAGTAGGCTGACCACACGTTTACTAATTTGAAAAATTACAGGAAAGAAGCAGTGACACTTTCTTTGTCAAACGAGTACCTTAAAACTTTAGTTTCATTTGAATATTTCTGACCCAACACTAAATTGGAGCGTAGTCGAGCTTGTTTGGCTTTGTGTTAGCCTCCGTCATTAGATTAGAATATTTAAATTAAGGAAGTAGTGTACTCACGCATTATCTTGCAACATTAGTATGTTAGGGTGATCATTTTATCACTAGAGCACACGAGAGACACAAGGGATACATTCTTCACACGCTTTTTCTTTTCATGTTGTTCGTTAATAACATGAACCGTCAAAAATCGCCATTTACAACAAAAGTTCAGCACAGTTTAACAAACTAACGGATGAATGACCAAAATTGGACACTATCACTAAAATTAAGTCAGAGCAACAGCGTCGATTTTACAAGTGCTGCATCGCTCCAAATACGATTCAATAGGTATTAAATGGGACAGTTCCCAATAAATAAGTTGAGCAAGTAAATATTAGGACTCGAAATATACTTACCAAATGCGAAATTGATGATCACTCACACACAGCATCAGTAAAGTTTTGAGGGAAATTAGACGGAGCAATTCTTTTACTTCTATTCGATTGTAATGCGTTGTGACGTCTTCCCGGTGTTGCCTATTCTTGGATCACGCCTCGAGATATGAGACGCATTCCAATAGCCCAACTTGCAGCAATCCATTCGTAGGAACAAATTTTTTTCTTAAGCCTTGCTAGTTTTGGTCAATATTGAATTTAATGTTGTCGACGATTTTCAAAATTTCGTTGCGAGATCTAGGTAATTGGAGACATTTTAAGACGTTTTACATGAATGACATTGTGCTCGTAAATGCTTAGTTTTCGAAATATAGCATAAATAACGTTCAGGAATGAATAGCATTAACGGTAGTTTCGATATGGCTCTTCCGGTGCTTCGCGGACGCGGACCACGCCAAGTTTTGGTCAATATTGATTATAGGCCTTTCACGGAAATTAATAATTCCGTTAAAAAGAATCACTAAAGGAACACATTTAAAAACGTTTTACATGAATGACATTCTGCTCGCTGATGCGTTATTTTCGAGTTATTCAACTTTGAAGTTATAAAAACGTCGTATATAAAAGTGAAGGAACGGACACGTAAATATGCTGTAATACGGTATTAACGTAACGATGGGCGAGGTTAGGGTAGGTTATGGTAGGTTAGTTAAATAAACTAACCTAAAATAACATAAATCAACCTAAAATAGCTTACCTTAACTCACCCAAACCGCCGCTGTTATTTTCGCGCCCAGAAGTGGGCGTGTCCCGCCAGAAAAGTGGGCGTCACCCAACAATGCGGCGACTAAGCAACCGACCATACAATGTTATTCCTAGCTGAACGTAATTATTGTTACATCTCAAAAATAACGCATCAGCGAGCAGAATGTCAATCTTGTGAAACGTTTTTAAATGTGTTCCTTTAGTGCTTCTTTGGAATGGAATTATTAATTAATTTCCGTGAAAGGCCTAAAATCAATATTGACCCAAGTTTTTTGGCGGGGACATCGGCCTCGGTAGGGCTAGGTTAAGTTCTATTAAGCTTACTTAGGTTAGTTTAGGTTTGTTTATTTAACTAACCTAACTTTACCTAACCTCACCTATCGTTACGTCAAAACCGTATATCTACTTATTTACGTGTCCGTTTGTTCGATTTTATAAACGACGTTCCTATAACTTCAAAGTGAAATATCTCGAAAACTAAGCATTTGCGACCACAATGTTAGTCATGTAAAACGTCTTCAATTGTACCATATTACCCATTTGTGGCAACGAAATGATTGAAATCGTTGACAACATCAAATTCAATATTGACCCAAGTTTTGGGTAAAAGATAATGTAAATTTTCTGTCATCAATATCCGACTTGGAAAAAATATATAAAAATTTATATGAAAAACAACTTCGCGTGACTGAGGAATTCAAGAGTGATCTCTCACAAGAAGTATGCTGCTTCGAAAATCAAAGGTCTGCTCATGTCAGAAGTCAAGGCCAAATTAGACAGTTGAATGATTAAAATGACTCATTAAGCTTAACTCTCATGGAGAAATCCATAGAAAGTAAGGTCAATATTGATTTTAGGCCTTTCACGGAAATTATAAAATCCATTCCTAAGAATCACCAAAGGAATACATTTAAAAACGTTTTACATGAATGACATTCTGCTCGCTGATGCGTTATTTTTGAGTTATTCAACTTGGAAATTTTCGTTTTCCATAGCAGTTCCAGTAAATTTGCGCTTGAGCGGGAGCTGTGACGAGTACGTTTGGGTACTTCGTAATTTATTATTTTCCGATCCCGTGGAGCCTGAACCCACTTCTAGGATGATTTAGTTAATGACATAATAAAGGTTATCACCCAAAAGTATTACGTTATAAAAATATTGTGACATTAAATCTACGGTATTCACTCCTATGGTTTCGCTAATGTTCTACGGTCGCCGCGATATTGAAACATGTCAAGTGGATATCGATTTAAGTCTTCACAATTCCAGTCCCGCTAATATTTTTGGGTGATAACCGTTATTGTGTTATTGACTAAAACATCCTAGAAGTGGGCTCAGGCTCCGCAAATATTAGCAAATTAGCAAATATTAAATTACGATTAGCAAATATTAAATTACGCCATATATTGCAGAAACAATACCTTTCCCCCGCTCCGGCATTGTTGGAACAACCTCTCCTTTTGCGAGGGAAAGCCATTCATGAGCGCAATTCCCATAACTTCAAAGTTAAATAACTCAAAAATAACGCATCAGCGAGCAGAATGTCATTCATGTAAAACCTGTTTAAATGTGTTCCTTTAGCGATTCTTTGGAACGGAATTTTTAATTTCCGTGAAAGGCCTAAAATCAATATTGACCGAGAGTAAGATGTTTGAAAACTTGTAAATAATAAAAGATTTATTAAAGAAAACGTTCATAAGTACATTCTCTCACCGCATTGCCACATAAGATCAGAGCCGAGACGCCCCTCGCTCCATCAAAGCTCACCACCATCAGCAGAGTCAGCTGGGCGTATAACGGTGTTGCCAATTGAAGTCATCTAGGCTAGGAACAGTCGTTCAGAGAAACTCCATGCACTACTGCTCAGCGCTTGAATGTATTCGGTAGTAGTTATAGAACAAGTAAAGAACAACCTTATGAATGGCAAATTCATGAAGTTAGTTGGCCCGTTTAACATTGCTTTTAAACTTACAACGAAATAAAAATTGTTTTATTTCCATTAGTTTTTTAAAATTTCGTTTAATTTTTTGTTGGATTTGAGCTACGAAATAGTAATCCACGAAAGTTACGATACGGAGGAGTATGGGTCTGTGGTTTTCATGTTAGCCAGTAAGCTTTTAAAGATGATAAAACCGAGAAGCCTTGTTTGCAGAACTGTAATGAAATGGTTAGTATGAAAGGGAAATGTGCTCTATACACATATACATATGCTGTGGAAAATATATTAGTACTACTAAAACAATTACCAAAAAGTAGAAGCAGATGATTTTTGCGTTTATACGGTTACGCTGGTCAGCGGAATTACTTTCGTTTCAATATACTTGTTAAGACGTAAATCTTAAGTCTCCATCGAATGAAAGCCAAGCTCTGAACTAAAAATCCGATGTTTTTTAAACTGTTCAGTCCGCATACCTTAGCGTCAAGATGCTACATGCAGAGACGCTCTATCTTAAAAAGCAAATTAATGGAACCGCATTAAAAAAACAAAGCTTCTGATTTGTATTGAATGAGCTGAAGGGGCAGTGGAGAACTAAAGAATACGAAATCCTGCATGCTCCAGTTCAACGTGTACATTATATGCTGCCATGAATTGAAAGGATGAGCCCCGCTGAATGGCGGTGCCGAAAAATCTGTCTTCGAACAATTTCCCTGAAACCTCCCTGGCCAGAACCAAGGTTGTCCCAAGATATAAAGGAAAAAGGTACCATTTTATGTGGAATTAAGAGAACGAAGAATTTATGCACTAGGTGTGTCTCCTACATCTTGCGTATAGAAACAGTATGGTCGAAAGAAGGTTACGAAACAGGATAAATGTTTAAGAAGAAGTGATAGGAGCTGAAAAACACCACTGCACCAAAAAAAGATGGTCCGTTACAAAACAAAAAGACAATCAATTTCAACAAGATTAGATAAGTTAGGTTAAACCTCCATAGACACCACAAAGACGTTGAAAAGGGAGGTAGGCATCATTCTATTTCAATAAAAGAAAAACTAACCTAATATTCAGCTAGGGACTTCACATCGTAGTAAAGAGAGCGCTAATTCCCATAGATAGAATAATTATTTTTTCACATATTGAGGCTTCTGAGTGAGAGTGGAGAGAGAGGTGTTAATGCTTTATTGGAGGAAAGAGTGAAGCTGCAAAAAAGCCGATGCCAGTTGGAAAAGAAGCGAAGAAATCTCTAGTTTGGCACAGAATGTGGAAAAAAAAAAAGACAAGAGAAAAGAAAAAGCCGCAATAAGCATCATTCGGTGATCCTGTGGCTCGCATACTCGTTTAACTTTTTCTAGGGATGTGAAAGAAGGGGAACACATCAAGGCTTTTTAAATACGGATATATATTTTAGTGCAGAATGTACCGTAGCCGCATTTACTTTCTGTTATAGTTAGTACTCCCTCATGTCCCTTAATGTTATTGCTATCAATGTAATACGTATATACATAAATATTTTATATTCAGTTTATTTTTTCCCTTTTACGTAATTTTTTGAAATTTTTTCATCTCTCAGCTAAATTTTTTGATATTTTATTTCATTTATTCATGCATCTTTTTGAAAGCTTTTTGAAGAGAAGCTGCTGAAAAGAGAGCGTTTCTTGTGTAGGCCTCGCCCGGAAGCTTTGGGAAAAGCGATTTGGCCGTTTCGGAAGCGCGTCATTTGTCAGTCAGAGGTGCCAGCTTGGCATAAGGTATCCGAACGGTTAGCTCGCGGTTAAGTCGTAGTTAGGATTACAACGAAAGTAAGTACTGTGGCTTGAGTTTAAAGTTTTAACTCTCCATTCATTATTATTACTATTATTTTTGGGTTTTCCCAAACTCTCCATTCATATAAACGATGACAGCAAAAATGGATGACTAGGAGTCACCTGAATCGTGGAAAAGACTAACTTGTTTCATGATTCGCGTTGGCCATCAAAATAAGGAAATTGTGGTCGCTGCTCAATGCTCCCTGAACATAGTAAAAACAATCCGGCGTGAACTAGAGAATTGCAATAGAGAATACAAGGATACTAAATTTCTCCAAACTGTCATGGTTTTTGGATGCGTATCCTCAGAGGATAATGTGATACACACAAATTCCAATGTTTGGCCTCCAAATTACTCTGATCGTAACTCGATAGATTATTACTTATGGGGCGCCGTCGAGAAAGATACCAATCGCCGTGCCAGTACTAGAGGAGACCAGTTAATCGATAGAATTAAAGTGGTTTTAGGGTCTTCTGAGGGAAAGTGCAAAATCAGCTTGCTCCAGGTTTCGCGCCTGGATTGTGGCTGCAATACACGCTAAGTTACTTCGAGTTAAACTCTTCGACCATTCTAATTTTCTTGCCTCATGAATTTCTTTGATATTTATTAAACTTCATACATATACCTTGCGCTTTTTAATTTTCCTGATAAATTTTTCAAATTTCTCCCGAACACCCTGTGTGTGCGCTATTGAGGCTCCCAGGGTAACAAGTAGATACGAGGAATTAGAATAGTTCGAACTAGGCTATGGCGACTAGTGGCCGGAGCATTACTCTAGTTTTTAGAGAATGACCCACACTTCGAGAATCATGGAGTGTTCCATGGAGAAGCGCCAAATCAAAACCCCCCCCATACCCTGCAGGGCAGCCTGTCTGTTAAGTGCACTCCCACGGGAGAAACGCGCTATTAGTTTGTTATACTGTAGAGCGCAGCCTAAGAATTCATGTGCTTTGACAAGAGTGGAGTGCTCGAAGTGTGCACGTAGCTAATTTCCTTCAGCACGGTTCTGGAAAGGTAATGTCGTAATGGTCAGCCCGAGGTGCCTGCTTAGTGCAAACTTGTTTACAAAATTTTCAACAGCGCTCATCTTCTGCCGTCTCTTTTCAAGCTCTTAAAAAAGCTTATTTTGTGACGTAAGTACAATTTCAGCAGGTTAACAATGTATCAATTAATGAAATTTCATTTCTTAGCGGGTCAAAATTTGGATGAACTAATCCCAGAGGCAAGAGAATCGCAGCCAAAATACTGCGTGTGATAATCAAACACGATGAATAAGGAAATTAATACTTTCACTTCCTGGAAACCTGACAGACGGTAGAAATAAGACGTGTCTGCAAAAGAAATTGAGTTCTTTCGCCATGAGAGAATATTCTATGCGTTCGCATCAACGATGAGTTTTCTGAGAGTTTGTCAAATTTAAAGGAAACAAAAACACAATTTAATTTAAAAGTGACACTTCATGGAAGCACATACCCAAATACACTCTGATACAGATGAAAAGAAACAAACCTGGAAGGTGAACGTTTGCCCAACACGAACACTGAGAATGAAATTAACGTACAGGTAAACGGAAGTTAGGTTACACCGTAAAACTGGAAAATGACACCTACAATTTTAGAATGTGCCAGTAAACGACAAAAAGAATCATTTTCACAAGTTTCCAGGATGATAACTATCTTGTACATAAGTATTTGCGCTGGGCTGGCTAACTTTTCAACACTATCTCGCGACCAAAGATTTAGCAGATACATTCAACAGTCTCCTTGAATAAATCCTAGTGAAGCGTACTTTACCATTTCCACGATGAAGAAATTTTGCTCTGCAACGAAGAGTGATATAAATTTTTGTTAACCTTCAACTTTTCCGTGGAGGTGGATTTTAAAATTCCTTTCTAATAAGCCGCCTAAACGTATTTTATATTTTGTCAAACTTGTACCCAAATGTGTTCTTTTGAATTCAGTTATAAACGGCAGGTTCTTATTTATTCTGCTGTTGGTGACACCCTAATGCCAGCGTCAATCACGCGCCGGTGGTTCGAATGAACGTACGAAGAAAAATGTAGACGCTTGTAAATTAATGACAATAAGAAGTCGCCTAACCTTCAAGGGACGCAGAAGGTCAATGAAGGAATACAACTGTCCCGTCAGAGGAGGGGGACTATAGATGTAAAAATAGATGCATTAATATAGAAGCAAATATAGAATACGGCTCATTTTCAACAGGCAACATTTTTGTGGCTTTAGTTTGACATCACGTTAAGAAGATATGCAATTAAAACTAAGCGTCTTAAAAAAATAAACCATAGAGACTAATGAATTTTAACGATAACAAATCAATCTCTTATCGAAAATGCCTGGAAAATTCAAAGCCCATTTTCAAATATTGAAAAAAATAAATCAACAATGGATTCCATTGAAATGAAAATGAAACGGATAACGTTCATGATGAAAGTGACACGTTTACAGAACTGGAAACAATCCTGAAAAAAAGACAACCCAAAGAGGTAAGCACTGAGTCACCGTTTGGATTTTACGCTAAATACCAGAACTATTGTAAATTACTGTGCGTGTGGTGGTTCAAGTGAAACTACTTTTTATACATTTCCACCTGTGTCCTTAGTGCGACACATCCTAAATAATACTATGTATTGGACTAGAGATAAAGAACGTCTAACGCCGCACAGCTGATGTAATGAATATAAAGGTGCTGGAATCCTTCGTTAAACTCAAAAACAGACTAAATTCTCGGTTTATGACTGAGATAACCTATAAAAATGAGACTCAATTTTTTTTAGGAACGTTTTATAGCGAGGAAAATCTGTATAAAGCACCTGAGAACAATTGAATTGATGGGTAACCCAATACATACTTCCAAGATATCTTCAATGAGGCAATAGATTTATGAAATTGAAGTCCACTTCCAGACCAAATCCATTTGCACATGCATGAGAAGTTACAGCTACACATACTAACATGCCCCACTCTATTTAGAATAAATAGCCCCTTAGTTATACATATATTGGTTATAGATTGAATGTTAGTTTAAGCCTCCCTAACCGCTACAAAAAAAGAGCGTATCGAAGAGAGAAAGGAACCATTTAGTATGGAGATAAAGGAATGCAGAATCTACGCAGAAAAGTCGTAGAAACAGTAAATTGAGAAAGAAGATTAGATTAGATTATTAGTTAGTTTAAGCCTCCCTATCCGCTACAAAGGCGATCCAAAGAGAGGAAGGAGGAAGGCATCATTTAGTATGGAGTTTAGGGAACGTGGAATCTATGCAGAAAGGGCATAGAAACAGTAAGATGAGAAAGAAGTTTTTGAAACAAGATCAAAGTTGAAGAAGAAAGTAGTAGGTGCTGAAAAATATCACAGCAGTGAACCGAGAAAAGGTGGTCCTAAATATAACAAAAATTTTTTTTTATTTAAACAAAAAGATGGCCTACCTAACTCTCAGCTCGGGCCCCCACGCAGTTTCCCCCTGAGAGTGCTAATCTCCATAGATACAATAGTTGTATCCTTCTGAGGGGAATAGCCCTTTAGTAACCGAGACGCTAGACAAAGTTGAAAACTTCGTGTAATATTTTCATTCATAGCTCGGTCATATGAAATACAAACTCCGCATGCATGCAGAGTTTATCGACGTAGATTCATCTTCCTAATTTGAAAACATATTGGTGATTCGAGATGAATACGGTACAAGGATCAAACTGTTAAACAAACTTGAAAGCACTCGAAGTTTTCACGGAGGTGTCCGCTTTAAAAGTTTGCAGTCCAGTTTTTCTTAACAAGATCAATTCCTTTAGGTTTAGCGATATCGATAAAGATCATCGAGTTTGGTCGAATAAGAATGATTTGTGCTCAAATCATCTTAAAAGTCTTTGAATTACTACTTTCATGCTTAGAAATGATGACTATTTCAACAGTGAATTAAGTGCAAAGCAAAAGTGGTAACCTTTGGCCTTTACTATCACAAAAGATGTACAAAATGCCTATCATTAGCTTCCAAACATTTACGTTTTGGCGATAGTGGGGCAACGAGCTGTCATCAATTTGCACAGCAAGAGAATTTTTTCATAACAAATGGGAAACTCGTCAATCTCGTCGTGACGCGTGAGCGTCATCTTAAATTTTAAATAGAAATTATTTACTGGCATGTTAATGATTTCGAACTTTAAACGTTCAGTTATGAGATAAATTGAGAATCCACTGTATTCGTTTTAGACTGACATTGACTCGGACTCAGTTGCATAGAGAGCATAATTTAAAAAAAAAAACGTTATCGAACGAATCTTGTAAGAAATACGGCGAAGCAAAGCGCTGTCAGCATACCCCTACTTTTAACCCTTTAACGCCCCGGAGAACTTTTCTGTCCTAAATAAGCCTCAATACCGTGTATTTCTTCTTTAACTTATTCCTTAATGTGCCCTTTAAAGTTTACTGCAGAGTGGTACTTTCTTCCTCATTCTAATGTCGGTCACTACCTGATGCCAGTGTCAGTCTAATGACGGTGGTTGTTATAACGGTAATATGAGTGGAAAAATGCTGACGTTGATGGGCTAAGAGTTTGCAAAATTAACGTATGAAAAACGTCCACGCATACATACATACAAAAATTACATTGGAGACATACGATCGGTGAGAAATGGCACTCTGACTGGTTTCATTTTTGAATGTGTGAATTATTTATATTCTGCAATGAAATCTGAACGATTATTGCCCCCATTATACATCAAGCATCACTACAAAAAAAAAGACTTTCAACATCTGAGGGACTCAAGCGCTCGCAAGAGCACTCATATAAAAAAAAATCGAACAATGAATCGGACAATCAATTTTTAAAATCTTCATCAATGCTTTGTAAACGAAAATTTACAAAATATTCAAAATAGCTTTAACTTGACTTTCAATTGTGCGATACAGTTTATTACAATGTTTATTTTACCATTATTACCAAAGACTAATCGTTTTTAGCGTTCCAAATATATTACCAAAAAGTAATTATTTTCAGTTCTCATAAAACACGGAAATGAGAAGGACGAACACCTAACAAATTAGCTGAAGCTCAAGTTTACACCGATGACAAAATATAAGCCGAGCTATGTCAAGCAATGAGCCAGCACTGTCAGCATTCAGGGAGAAAGAGACGTAAAGAGAAGCAGACACAAAAGGTGTTTGAACAACCAATGACGAGTATCTCACGTCAATAAACGGATTAGTAAGTACGCGTTATGCACGGGTAGGAGTTTACCGGTATTATTCGTTGGCTAATTTTTGGTGGAGATGGAAAATGTTAACAAGGTGTGACGAGAACTATATCCTACAGAGAGCTCCGAATACCTCGCATAAGAACACTAACTACGACAGTTCACAAATTTCTAGCGAACCTATCTGAGAAGTATTTATTAATGATACTTTTTTGTGTATAAGGATCCAAAGGTACGAGCAAATATAATCTAATTATAATCACAAAGCCTATGAAAGAAACTTATATCATAAAATTTAAACAATTAACAAGTGCAAATTTTCAGTGCACATGCCAATTATAAATTAAAAAAAACACAAAACAAAGACATTTCAATTCCAAATCCTAGTAAATTACGTTTTAATATAAAAATTTCACTTCTCTATTCGCTATTCAAAAAAGTCACCGATGGAAAAGAAAAAGAAGGAAAAAACGGGGGGAAAAAAGAGTACTGCTGCCTCAGGCTCACCAATGCACACGCCTGGCCGGCAACAGAAAAAGTCCAGATCACACGACAGAACGGCACGGAGGCCTGCAGAGGACACACAAGGCACGTCAAATGGAAGACTAGAGTACGAGGAGAAGCGAGCACAAGGAAATATTTCTCGTAAGAAGCGGGTAAAATGTGCTTGATGTTTACATTCTCGGGTTGATCATATAAAACAGCAGCGTACGAAGGTACAGAATGTTCAACAGCAATATTGTACTACTCGTTCGCTCGTGCGATGCACACTTGATACTTTGACGCTAACACTTAGATAATTAGTGAAAAGTTATGACTGTGGTAGAAAAGCCCTCACTACGTAAAGGACATCTCGGACATCGAACAAAATTATTGCACAATGGTTTTTCTGTGAGAGCTGCTGCCAAATCCATTCACTCTCTAATGATGTGTCACCAAAGTTTATCTAGTAAATAGTAACATAACCTGGGTTCTTTTGAACATCGTTTGCCTCTGTTGAGCGAAGCATGGTGAAGACAGTGAAATAATATCAAGTGAACTTTACAAGTTTTTTACGGCAAACGTTAACCTAACAGACGTTTTGTGTTAATGGCCACGCTGTCGAGTGTTAGCCTAGAACGGCAAAAGCGCATGCTCGGTATGTCCGGTAAAGCATTAGGTAGCGAGGAGTATTTCCTCACCGGTGGGCAGAGCAGTATCACAACGACGTGTAATGGAACATAAATGAGAATGCACGATTCGACTCCATACTAAATCATGAAAGGAGCAGGTTTTTAATATGCTCGGGGTCTGCAGAAGCCCACTTCAGCTTCTGTAAATTTATATTATAATAAGAGCCGCGTCCGTCTGTCTATCCGAAGCCAGCCGAAAGTGTGTGATGAGCGTATCTGTGATACAAGCTTCATCAACTCCACAATTTCCTGTGTATTAATTCATCAGATTCGAGTAGGAAAGAATATCACGTGAATTCTTTGGAAATAGGAACGTGTGCCATATGATTTGTCGAACATCATTATACATTTTTGACGGGCCGTGTGCACTCTGCCTCAACTCTCGAGAGATTGAATTTTTTTGTTTCTTACAGCCTTTCTTTCATTTCGCCTTCTTTCTTATTTCAAATAAAGGGGGGTGGACTAGTCATCTATAATATAAAACTGAACGGAAATATTAAACCCTCAAAAACTAATTTTTTTGACCAGTAAAGAACGAGATCTTCCGGTATAATTTAAAACAGAGTTTATCAAATGCAGGTTACAGCCGATATACAAGTTTTATCCACCAAGCCAAATTTGGAAATTGCGCACGAATGAACTAAAATAATCGCACTCAAACAGAATAGTAGAAATAAAATTATACACCTGATGGTTTGTACTAACTAAGAAAGCCTACATTGGAAACAGAAACGTACATTTCCTAAATCTTTTGTTCGAAATCGTTTGGATAAATTACCTTCAGCAAAATCAGAAGCGAAAATGACAACTTCTGACACCTCAAGAATGTCTCTTCTAGTGCTAACATAGAAGCGACTAGCATGAATGTTCAAAAGCACCAACCATCCAATAAAATTGCAATTTTATAGTTCAAGTATCCACCAGGATCGTGTAAGTTTTTCATAAATGCTTGATGTTGAATTTCACTCAAAATGTTGATATACTTTATATTAGAGATCATTGAATCACTAAAAATATTAACGTTCAGATTATTGCTCCGTTTTCCGGTGAGGGCAAGAATACAATGCCAACAGTGGAGGTTAAATGAGTATCAATCAAGTACCAAACAATTTACATTGTAAGAAAATAGAGAAAGGAGTGAAGTTGCTGGAAAAAGTTACTGCAACAAATGTGAAAAACCAGAAACCTATCAAATGATGCAGCTGAATCATCAATTGATAATTCATTACATTATTATTAGATAAGTTAGTTTAAGCCTCCTAACCGTAACAAAGCGCTCCAAGAGAAGAAGGATGAAGGCACCATTTAGTATGGAATTGAGGGAACATGAAATGTTTGCACATTGCATAAGGCGTATTTCCACACAAGATTCCCTGCGCATAGACACAACAAGTTAAGAAAGAAGGCTGTGAAACAAGATAAAAGTTGAAGACGAAAGTTAGAGGTGCTGAGAAACAGGATAGCAGTGAACCGAAAAAAATGGTCCTTAACACAGCAAAACCATCCATCATTTCAACAAAGAGAAGGCCTACCAATACTTTCTGCTCGGGACCTCACAGTTTACCCTCTAGTGCGCCAATTCCCAGAGATAAATTTGTTGTATCCTTCTGAGGGGTTAGGAATGCGTAATGAAATGTTCTAAGTGTAGTTTGAATACACGAAAAAATAGGAAACAATTACCTATTTATTTGGAATTAATTTTTCAAATGATACAGGAAAGCCTGTATTCCACTTGATTGCAACCAAACTTATTCAATCCATAGAGGCTTCTTTGTCAGATTCAGATTAGATGTTTCTTTTCAACAAAAAGAAGTCCTATCTAACTCTCAGTTCGGGACCTCACGGTTTCCCCTTGGGAGGTGAATGTGTGATTTATCGACGTTTAATTACAGCCAAGAGCAGGCCTCAAAAAAGCTAAATTTGGGACATAGTATGCACCTTGGTGGTTTCGTATTGAGTATGGCCCAGTATAGCTTTTTCACCCGAGTTTCTATTATTTTAGCTGTCTAGTGTAGAGGCTGCACCTGGGCGGCTAAAATCATAGATGCTCCGGCAGAAAATTCTAACTGGGGTGTTCTCATATGCAATACACACTCGAGTGTTTCATTCTGTTGGTGATCAGTGGCTTCAGTGGGCGGTTCGTACCGAATGCAACAACTAATGAGCAAGTTTTCAATATGAAATAACGTGTGGTCGACTAAAAGAACTTTGAGTAAGCCACAAAGAAACGCTAATGGAAGCAAGGGTAGAATATTTAGTGTATTAATTTTGACTGAATGTTTCCTGTAAAACATAACTTATAATTAAATTCATTTTGATGTCTACATCACAGCTAGAATCCGATGCATACCGTCGCGCTTAGAAATTACATTATAACATATAATAAAATGTAAGACATCCAATGAACCTGAAGAATGCCAGAAGTTGCTTAACATCACAAACTTATTGAGGAAGGAGCAGGTGAGAAGGCAGGTCTACAAGTCTGCAACTACGCTCACACGCTCACAGAGCAGCAACATTAAGTTCTACCGACATGTGTAGTGACTGGCCAGTTTACTACGTTCACTCAAGGATTAGAAGGTTACACTATCATAGATTTCACTATGATTGTCACGCTTAAAATATAGTACGAAGCATGTTTAGCAAAATGTGTTCTCACAGGAACGAAACTTATTTACACTTATAGGTACGCTTGGAAGACTCGTGTGATACCACAGCATTAACACCTAATTGGCCCAAATTCTTCCTTTGTCGTCATCAAATTGACCATCGACAACTCATTTTGAGCTCGCACTCCTCCTCAGTAGCAAACACACTCTGATCCAACGTTTTCACTTACATTTGAATCACTCAGCAACAATACAAATGCTTTATACCTAATTTCGAGTCACCTGGTTACAGTCACAATACAATATGAACACATCGCAAGCTCAAATTGTGACTTTCTTAGAACTACAAAACTTTACCTACAACCACGAAGAATCGATCTTTAAGCCTTTTTTAGCTTCAATAAAAAAACAAATTTTCTCATGCCTACGACCATCTGCGCTCAAAATTTTTTTTATACTTTTCAACGCGTCCACCTAGAATTAGGATGATAACTTACACGAAGTAGAAATTAGAAAACAACATACTTTCCACAATAGAAAAGTGAGACAAGCATACAGAAATCCACCAAAATACTCAGAAAAGAATACGCATATCTTTGAAGGTATCCAAAGAGAGTGACTAGCTACGAAAATCTAAATTTTACAATTACAAAGCAGCCTTCATAAAACCTTATCGTAATGAATCCATCACGACCGTGAATAAATAGAGGGAATATTAGTTTCCTATTGATTCAACAGAATGATTCGGCATCAGCAACACAATTATATCGTTGGCATCAAGTGAAAAACAGTGACCCAGAGGGTTGCAATGGACAAATAAAAAAAATCGTAAGCAAACAACAAGTCGAAAAAGTAGTCTCTTCAAGATGCAAAAGAATTTCGTTCGAAAAAGATCTATTTTTGCACAAAAGACAGAGTAAATATTGATATATTATATAACCCTTAGAATTCCAATAAAGCAAGACCCCGCACGAACAAAATTATACATAAAAGTTCCCACAAAATACGTCGAGTAAAAACATTTTTCATAAAAGCTCCAGAAAACAACTTAAGTTAAAACCCCGCCATTTAATACAGCGTTTGTGCGATCGCAATTGAAACAGTCAAATTTTGATAATTCAAATGAAGACATTCTTTTTTACAAGTAAATTCATCAAAAATAATATACAACGAAGTTACCATGAATTAAGCACAAATTTAATATGTAATGAATGAATTACTCCCGCAACAAGCAAAATCTTTATTCAAAGAGTATAATTTGCTCATAACAAAAGTAGCTGATACAATTCCTTAGAAGTGAAAACCGTACCTCCCAATATATTTAATATTGATGGCTTTTCACTACGCCATTTAATCTTCTGAAAAAATAACGAGAAAGAACATAACCATTTATCTCCGTTGAAGTCATCAATCAGCTCAAAAAAAGTGACAGAGAGTTCGGAATTTTTTCAAAGTTTAACCCAAAATGTTGCGAAATAAAATGGTGCAAGTGCTGCTTTTCTGACACTGAAGATACAGAAAATTCAATGTTACTCAGAAACCAGTGACAACAACGATATACAAAAACTTCACTTTTTGGCTCTAGATAGGAATTGCTATGAAATAGTTTTGATTGAGGACATTCTTTCTACGGTATTAGCTTACTTTTCACGCTTTGACTAGTTTATGCTTAATTTTAAAGCTTTCGCTACTTTTTAAGGAACTTGAATCTTGGATTCTTCGGGACAACCCTTTAATCTTACAATATTGGCCTCTGTACTGTTGTACCACTCATACTGGTCATTCGGAAGTTCTCTTTTTCCCTTTTGAATCAATACAGAGTTCAAACGATCAATTGCACTGTAGATGAGGCATTTCAAGTGCCAAGGGTAGAAGGATATGCCACTGTACTGCTTGCTCCGACTTTCCTTGCGTTTAAAAGACGCGTCAGAATGCGATAAAAGACACTCGAGCCGATGCTCGTCCAAGGGAACATGGAAGAAATCCAAGATATCCTTCAGTTCGGACCTGACGTTCTGCCTGAGCATTTCGTAATGCGTCACGTAAACATCAGCGCTCGGGCACTGTTCAAGCCAGTCTTTGTAGAAGTTCTCCCACAGCTGAATCTTGAGGGCGACAAAATAGGCCCAACCTGCACATGACATTTGTTTTAGTGGCACTATGTAATTGCATGGAAAATCAATTATCTTTGCTGTGACAATCCACACATACTTACTTGAATAAATTTTAATGAAATTTACAATGCCATCACTGGCACAAAGTTGAATGGGTATTTGGGATTTACAAATTAGCACTTAAATAGTTCGACACACAGAAGTTTCTAAAGTTTCGATACATAGTTACTCGTACATATTTAAGAAAGAAAAATAATTCACTTTGATGTTCATTTAGGCGATCAACTATCTTGTATCATGTATGGCAGCATTTTTTTAATTCAATTTCTCAAGTTTCTATGTATGGTCGATACTCCAAACCAATGTAAAATATTTATCCAAAGTAAAATATTTATCCAACCAAATATACGGGCAATTAACTTTACATCAAAACATAGGAAATTAATTTCCAAAGTGCAGGTAGATCACAAACAAGCACCGATCAATGTCGCAAGAATGTAAACAGGACGTTTAATTTCAAGTAAGTTGACATAAACTGGTGCATTGGTTTCTCAAATACATTAAAACTAAAGCTACGGTAAAGGACGAGTGGCCTCCACTTCAAGCCGGTAATCATTTCGAACACCTGAATAGGGAGTGAAATTGGGGCTAAAACTTTCCGTTTTCCTATTGGGAAGGAGAACCGGACTCGCACTGCGAGATTTTAAACCCTCTAAACTTCTACAAAACGGGCGAACGATCTTCACCACTAAGCCGCGCTGAGTACATACCACTACTACTGTACTACAGTGCAGTTGGAATGATGGTTTATATGAGTTGCCCCTTACAAAGAAATGATTGAAGATTCGTAATATATAACACTACCAACACTAAAATATGCTTGCATTTAGGCCATAGAGGCAAAATCAAGGAACGATGAAAGTTCTAAAGCCCACGCAGAGCGAGGACTACAGTCGATCTTCGAGATTTACGTCATCAGTACTGAGGAACTTGCGTAAGCTGAATAACACAGGCAAATTTTACGTGTATGAGGTGAAGTTCGCACTAAATGAGGTCGTGTAACCCGAGGATTGATTGCAGTTCGACAAAATCTCGACGCTAAACTCTCACCATCTCCGACGAAATGCGACTTGGGAGCAAAGCCGGTGTGTCCGCCAATGTCGAGGTGGCGGTGAGATATCAATGCCTTGAACGGGTTGCGGATGATGACAAGGCCACGGCAGCCCAGCTCCATGAAGTGGTTTTTCAGTAGCTACGAGGCCGAGAAAATAGGTAAAAATGCCTGTCTTTCTCACTGAATTCGCTAAGCATCATATTGTAAAAATCGGCATTACAAATGGGAAAAATTGAGGATACAGAGATTAAAATGGCCAAATAATGAACCCACTAATTATGAAAGATTCAACCTGAATTATTATTCCATTTTTCTATTTGAAACAGCGTTCAAACAGCTAGTAGTACTGACACCACAAATGTAATATAGCCCCAACTTGTATAATAAGGTTAAACTGTAAGGAAAAAAGGCTTTTCACGAGAAATTTTAACCTCCTTGTGCTCCTTAAACGGTTATTCAGTGAAATTTCGGTATATCTGTGCATATCCTTTGAGCACGCATTCAAGCAATCGGGAAAATTAAATGTATTACACTATTTACGTCCGATATGGCAAAAATTGTTTGTTTAGAAATGAGCAGTCTTTGCAATTTGTGAAAGGATTCTACTTCTCTACTGAAATCTTCAAATATTGGCTATTTTTTATTAAAATTATTAGATATTGTCCGTCAGTTAATCAGTACACTCCCAGTCTAGACTAAGAAAGTGAAACATTAACGAGAAATAGTACTGACTTACGCTGAGTAGGTTACGGTCAGCACACTTACGCGTGTCCTATCGGTCCATGACTCACACAAGCGTCATAATACCTCGAATAATGTTGTACATTGACGACACACTTTCGGGAGACGATTTTGTGACAAGTCGATGCACAAAAGAGCACTGCTCAAAGTGGGAGGTTCGCACAGATGGATCGTGAACACAGTCAAGGCGAAGCATCAATGCAACTGCTTAGACGCTACTGTTCTGTCGAGCCTAACGTATTCTATTCTAGAGTTATCAAAGAAGAGATGAAGCCAGCTGCATGAGAGAAAATTAACTTTTCCCTTTGAGATAACTGAAAACGTGGTTTTTGCCTACCTTATTTTTAAAAGTGTCACGTAAGGTAGTTAGATACAAGCGCACTCTAAAATGAAAAAATTATCAACTAAATGAAGAAAAAATTATCACAGCATAATTTCGAGAAACGTGAACGAAATTTTCAAGTTATGGGACTACACACAACAAAAAGAGGCAATAGCTGAAAAATGACATCATCAAGCCTCTCCATTACGCTTGCATAAACACTTAAATAATGGCAACGACCGTCACTGCTAAGTCTTAAGAGTTGTGGTAGTGTTATAGAATTTACTAGTCCTAAGACACTTCAATAATGCACGTGATTGTGTCGAAGAAACTGACGATAGTGTGACGCATCATCACGACAGAGTCTGTTCTAATGATTGAATTCTAATTTCATTTAATACGTTTGTGTGTTACTGTGCACTGGGAGATTGTTTAATACATTAGTGTGGACTACACTGCTTGAAAACTGATGGATTACGAGCGATTTACGTCCATCATGTTGTAACGTTAGCAAGAGAAGAGAGGTATAAAGCTAACGCGTGATCGTGTCATCATGATCAAGCACAGACACAAGGCAGCCTATACCTTACATATATCTAAGTACAGGGTGGTGCATAAGTAACGCACCCTTTTAGAGTTCAACAATTTTTGATCATTGTTCTTTCGTGTAGCGCACCATTTTGAAGGTAAATTTTAAAGATTTATTATCGCAATATACACTGGGTATCTGTTGACAGGATACGAAATGTAAATAAACTTTAAGAGTTCCTCTATCGTTTGCAATTAACCCTATCGTTATACCTTTCATAGTTTATTTATTATTAATTTTTTAAAAGGTGCGTTACTTATGCGCCTCCCTGTATACCTAGGTGAGTGCACTTGTGTGTTGAGAGCTCGGAGTGCTCTCATCTTGCTGCACATGACCATCATCAGCTACTTAGTTGTCAGAGAAGTAGTACAGGTGTCTACAGAGACATTAAACTCACCTTCGATGATGATCCGTTTATCTTCAGGCAGCAATTAAAAATCATGTTAATTCATGAGCTCAGAAAATTGAAGAATTTAAGAAATCCTAACCGCTTTTCAATTCAATATTCTTGATTCGATCATTTTGCGGTTTTAGCGTTCATGTCAAATGCAAATTATTTTTTGATATTGAGAAATAATTCCAATACTGATGTGTATGGGATATTAATTTGAATAAAAAACTTTGACGTTTACCCACACAGCCTTTAACGTTATGAAACAGTTCTAGCGCGCACCAAACCCCTTACTTAGTTGATCAAGCTATTATACGGTCAAACATAAACACAATAACAGTCAAATCAATTCCTAGAAGTCATGCCGCGTTTCTATGCGTTCTTCACTCGCCTGCGTACTGTGCAGCTTACACGTTTTCCAGTATTCTTTAACACTGCTTCACATTCAAATCAAATTACGCGAACAACAGAGCACCACAAATGTTTAGGTGCTCGGAATTCCTCCATTTCGCAAATTGAAACATTACATGACAGAAACTATACGTTGGAGCCCATTCAAATTCAAAACTATACACTGACTTAATTTCGATGGCATTTCTCACCAAGAGAAGTATCTTAACCCGCTAAACAAAATAGATAATTCATCAAAAATCTCATTATTTGCTACCAAAAATACGAATACTGAATTTAAAACAAAGAATTACAACATTCCACATAACATAATAGTTTTTTTGAGTTGAGAATTTTCCTATAATAGAATTTTAGCTATACCTCGAACAAAAAATCAAATATTTGACTCAGAATATTGCAAATGAAGGCTTTAGTTACCTGTTGTTCGTGAGGAACCTTCATTCCCTCTCCCGTTGTGTAGCCGTGAGTTTTCTGCATGACGGTCATGCCAGAGTCGTACGGCACCGCCTCTCCGTACATGCCTGGCACACACACAAACCTAGGTAAGTAATGTTGAGGGCAAAATAGCACAAATAACTCTGAGAAATGCTCACGTTCCTTAACCATACAAGAATAACAGAGTCCAACACGTTCTTCGTAGACAGGAAAGCTCTGATATACTGTAAGTTATCATAGCGCGTCCACACGGAGATAATACGCACGAAGACATCATACATTTACTATAGAGCATCACAGTCGCGTTTCCTTAACCAAAACATGTTATATACATAACCCCGACAAACTTTCAGAAAATCCTATTAATAATTCTTCTAGGAAGCTCTGAGAACAACTTTGATAGAATTCAAATTTTACCTATTCACGCACTCCAGCAGAGTAGTTCGTTTTCTGAGCCAGTAATTACTTTTTTTCCGTTCAGAGCAGGAAATTAGATAAGTTATTTTTAGCGCGCCCTAACAACATAAAATGTGCTCCCAAGAGAGGAAAGAAGAAGGCAACATTTAGAGTAACATTTCTTTGAACAAAGACGTTCAAAGAGAGGAAGGTGAAGGAACCATTTAGTATGAAGTTACGGGAACGCAGAATCTATGTACAAGGTGCATAAAAACAGTAGCTGAGAAAGTTCAGGAAACAAGATAAATTTAAAAAAGAAAGTAGTAGGCGTTGGAAAACAGGACAGCAGTGAACCAAAAAAGTTGGTCCATAACAAAACAAACAAAAAACAATATTACAACAAAATGAAAGCCTAAACATTTACCTCGAGACCTCGCATGCCCCCTGTAAGAGATCCTCAACGATCTAGTAATATGACCTGTTTCAAACTTTTGCAATATCGGAGGTACCTGAAATGAGTGGCAAATCAGTATAATCCTGGCGGTGACAGCCCCACAAAGCGCACTTGTGAGGCGCTAAATCGCATTGATACATGCAGGTCATCCAATACACCAGGATACGTGCACAACAATCCAATTTGCACAAGTGTAACGCAGTGAGAAGTAGAACACGTGCTTCAATAACGTTTCATCACTTGAAAGACGTTTAGTGTCTAGATAAATCTCAAACACGAAGTTCAATAGCGAGCGTTAAAATTTGTGAATGAATTTCTAGATTGAGGAAATTCACTACAAATAAAACTTTGAAAAATAGTTTCAATGGAAGTTTATTTTGGAAGATTACATTTAAAAGAAACACGTAAACCTCAAATACATGAAATGTAGTAGAATATTTCAGAAAATACTTGAATTTTCAACGTATACATTTACCAACCAAGGAACTGAAAAAGTGAGTATGCCAATTATTAGATTTGGTCAGAGTAATAGCCTTCATGCCCCACACTCAGAATTAGGTGGACGTGGTACTGTCGTCACAGGAGCTACCTACACAATAATTTAAACGAGATCCAAATTTTCTCCCATAGTGTTAAGAACTTTGCTTTCAACAAATTTGGTTTCAAGAGGCGCAGTGAAAAATTTTTGTAAAAAACGAGGGGGAAATAATAACATAATAAGTTGATACAATCAACCCATATGAGAAACAAAGTCTGAACAAATTCATAACGACTTCTTTAGCAAATCTAACGTAATTTTCAAAATTAGCCGATAAATAACTTATTAAAACCCTAATGATAACAATCGAAGTGTATTCCTCAGAATGCTTCAGTGATCTGAAAATTTGTACAAATAAAGAGGGGTGGAAACCTTCAAAATTATATGTTATCTAGTTTAAAAAAACTTTTATTTCTACTGGGAGAACATTACTTTAAAACTAGGAACGTGAAACAATTCAATGGTTTTGACTACAGCGCAATAATATCAACCGCTCGACAATTTTATTAGGTTTATTTCTAAAAGTGATGTCAATATAAAACTAGCAGAGGGAAATAGCCTCTATTCTAGAGCGGATGAGATTAAAGTTGTATTATAGTGAAGGAAAAAGCGAACGCTTTTCTGAAAAACTTGTCCCAATAAAGGCAATGATTGAAAATGTGAACTGAAGCTGTCACCTCCATCGCCTCCCCTTGGCTGAACTGAGGAGGTGGCTCTAACCGCCCACTACGCTTCATCATTTTCAGCTCTCGTAGAACACGTTTTAATACCGGGAAAGAAGTAGCAAAAACAGGTCTACTTAAATTACTTGAAAAGAAATTCCAGTATAGCGGGAATTGATAATTTTCAACATGTATCTTTCCATCATCCATCACATATCTTAAATACTAAAAATTTCTTAGAAATCATATAGTAGTTTATTATACGTTAGTTTTAGCCTCCTCTACCACAACAAAGTTGTTCAAAGAGAGGAAGGATGAAGGAACCGGTTTGTATGGAGTTAAAGGGAAAGTGGAATCTATGCACAAGGTGTTTTATTCCCGCACAGAATCGCGTGCGCATAGAAACAGAAACTTGAGAAGGAAGGTTAAGAAACAAGATGAAAGCTGAAGAAGAAAATCAGAGGTGCTGAAAAACAGGACAGCAGTGAACTTAAAAAAGATAGTCCTTGGCAAATAAAAAAAAAACATTTTACTTCAACAAAAAAAGGCCTACGTAACCCTCAACTCGGGATCTCACATTTTCTCCCCTGGGAGCGATAATTCCCATAGATACAATAGTTGCCTCCACGTGAGGGATCTTAGAAAGCATTTATACTTAAATTCGACACCCAGATAACTTCGTTTTGCAAGTAAATACGTCTGAAAAATGTATACTTAGACGTAAAACATTCAAGTTGGGAGCACTAGCGACAGCACGCAGCGGGCGTGATGAGGGCCGGCAAAGGAGTCTCGGGCACTGGCACCGTGCATCAAAGATTCGACACACGTTTGCCCCATAATCTCGCTCCTCGAGTAACAAACTACCAATGAATGAAAAGTGAAAATTATTATTAATATATAAGACAGTTTTAGCCTCCCTTAACCATGACAAAGATATTCCAAGAGAGGAAGGCGGAAGGCACCATTTAGTATTTGTTGAGGGAACGACGGAATCTATGCACAAGGTGCACAGAAACAGTAAGCAAAGAAAGAAGTTCATGAAACAAGAAAAAGTTGAAGAAGAAAGTAGTGGGAGCTCAAAAACAGGACAGCAGTGAACCGAAAAATGATGGTCCGTAACAGAACAAAACCTATTTTATTTAAACAAAAAGGAAGCCTACCTAACCCTTAGCTCGAGCCCTCACATAGTTCCCCTGGGAGCGCTAATTCTCATAGATACAACAGTTGTATCCCCCTGAGGGGATAAAAAGTGAAAATTTTTTCAAACTATTCAAATAAATTATACATGAAAAGGCAATATTGTAGATAAATACTTTATTTAAATATACTTATTAACGCGTATTTGAAAATGAAGATACACTTTTAATCACACGAAGACATTCAAATACGCAAGCAAATATGCCAGCACAACCGAGGTGTAACCCCGTACGAAGCAACCCTGTGCTATAAAATTTGGTCTGAACATGTAACAGCGGTTGCCTTCTCCACAACTTCGTCAGCAAGTGACCAATAGCACCTGAATTTTTACAACTATAATTACTTTACACCAATATTCCCAGCGCATTGAACCTGCCAACAATTACAGGTACCATGTGAACTCTTAATTCTTCTCACTCCGGAGTCTAAACCACAAAGTTCAATACGCGAATTTTACGGCATTCGGTAGCGCTCAATTCACACCCAATACACAACACGACAATAAAAAAACGTTCATATAGAAAATAATGAAATATTTAATACGAAGTAAAGATGAAACAACGCGTTTGTCAGTTAACCATCTCAGCTCACCTTTTTTGGTAAGAGAAGAGTCGTCGTAAACTGAGCCCGTATAGATGCCAGTCGCTCCTTCTATCAAAAATCTGCAGGGTAACGACGCAAAATTAAATACCAAGCTAGTTCTATAAATTCGACTTAACAGGGTCCCTTGAAACATCGCCATGAAAACCAGTGTGCAGAACATGGCTTTTTTTTCTTTCGCATAGACTAGGTCAAAAAATTGGACTTAAGTCTTCTTAATGAGCAACCTTCGGAATGACGACATGAATTGCAGATAATTTGCTTCTTAAATACATAAAACCGTAAATAGAACACGTCTTACGACACGGAAAAATTCCTTAAATTTCAAGATTCTTAATACCACAGAAAAATAAAATCCTGACATAGTACGCGAGTTTCACACCTCCGCAGATAGCTGTTTGAAGATGCTCATTATATTTTGAAGTAAATTATTCGTAGGAGTGAAAAACCTGATCTGTTGAATAAGAGTTCTATCAGCAGCAGGAAGCATCTATCTTTTCAGGAGAAAAAATGGCAGACTACGCAGATATAATCGTATCAAGTGTAGGAGACTACGCAGTTGTGCCGATCTTTCATCAATGAGCGAGAAAAACGGTACGGAACTGAAAAATTAAGCTAACCGAACAACGTAGAAGACCGAACTTTCAACTACAGGTTAGTAGTCGGGGTTGAAATTCACGGTTGCTAATCATGGGACTGAAATTTAGAAGGACAGTCAATATATGCAGAGCCCCTTCCTCTTTCTGGCGGGCAGGGGCATTTAAATTTTTGACTTCTCGTGGACTGCGCTAAGCCCCCGGAACATGCAAAATGGCAAATCTTTCCGTCTTGCTGTGAAAGGGGAAACTGAAAGGATCTTATTATGATATATCATCACAAGTACGTTCCCTTTTATTACAAACGAACAAATACTCTTCAACTTCTAGAATATCATCAGTAACGATTACCAACAGTGAGAAATGTTCAGGAATGCTATTTTTCCAAATGTATGCAAAGAAAATACGAAGATTTGTCCAACCCATTAATCAAACTAACAACACCTTCAAGGTTAATAGGGTAAATTTAATTTCGATTATTTACCGAGAGGTAGCTTTGCACGATTAAACTTGTAGATTTAAATTACAAATGAAAGTGAAAACGAGATGCAAGAGCGAAAGAGACCTGAGCCAAGTGTTGCCGGACGAAGGGAAGGAAGCCAAGGCCTGCGTAGGCAGCGTGTGAGGGTGAGCGAAGCGGACCACGAGGTTCTTACACTCGTCGTCCACCCACGGGCTGAAGGTCCTGCAATGTTAAAAATCTTGATCGGTGGCAGTCCACCATGACAGTTTACACGCACGTAAAATGAGAAGCACAAAGGCATTATCATTGTGCATTGGTAAATGTGAGTTTTTTAAGGCATTCGCGCAATCTCAAAAACACTAGCGTTCCTCAATCATCCATTATTTTCAATTCAATGGCCTCCAATTTCTTGCTGTTTCGTAATTCACACGGGATTACCTCTACCACATTACTCAAAATTTTCCTCGTTCACATCATACTTCTCCACGGCGAAAGCAGTTCGGCATCAATTACGAGTTCGTCAAATTGCGAGCGACCATCAACTGGTTCTCAATCCGCATGCTCTTATATGCTCATCATACACAAGCTTCTATACATCAACTCTCCTCCCATCGAGTCTATTCTTCCAACCGCAACCTGATGCGCCTGTCTCACACCATCTTAAACCTTAACCAAACCTCGCTATGTTCCCCACCACCAAAAAAATTGAACGCTCTACGCTCCCTGTGAAGTAGATTGCCTTACATGTCCTCAGTCACACCTCATTCTTCACTTTATTACATTAATATTCCCAACATACTTACGAAGAATCTCGTGTACATTTTAACTAGCGCTCAAACAAAAACAGTTGTTCCTGAGTTGCTCACAATAAGACCTCATTATTTTTCTACTCCCAAGCTTGACTTACTTATCGACGTTAACGTCAAAAATGAAAAGAAAATACATTCTATTAATTATTTCGATTGATATGGTTGAAATTCTAATATTTCTTGCATTCAAAGAACTGAGTTTCATTGAGTACGGTCGGCTAAAGTGCAGAAGAACGTGCCTTTCCGTCTACAGCCGTATCAAATATTTTGCCGTTGAGAGATTGGCAGTCAGTATATACTGAATATTAGATACGCGCTAATGTCGAACAACATGGTCATTTTAACAAACATTTTCCACATGACGGTTACTGCAAACTTAGCAAAAAACTTCATTCAAACAAAAAATTAATTTTCTGATGTCATTAGAAATTGAATCGAAGCGAAGTATCATTCAAAATGTTGGCTATTTTCGTTAAGAAGAAAACGATAGCTAAAAAGGCAGAGCTGACGCTAATACAACCGCTAGTCAATTTAAAGTACAGCTTACTAATAGGTCACTCACACGTTGAGGAAGATTTTATAATCTTCGGGCCACTGCTCGGGCTGTTTGCGCTTGAGTGTCGCAGGCAGGCGCACCGCAGTGCGAGCCGTGGACACGATCTTCTCACCACCACCCTCCATGGCAACAACCTGGCCGCGTTGGCGCAGCTGCTTCAAGTAAGCTTTTTCTTGTCGTTGCTGTAACTGAAAACACGGAAAGCAGTCTATTTCAGTAAGCATAGGCAAGATGTTCAACTGAAAAAATTCTATAGATTTGTTCCATCATATATGATAACAGCGCAATAAATGCCACTACAAGGACAGTCACAATGCCCATTTCCATGTCTGACCAATTCATGACTTCAGTTGTAACTAAAGAGTTTCTTATGTGTAAGTGTGTCGAGTTCTCTTCTACACCATAATACTGACGGAAATGCAGCACAAAATATAGAAAACAGAGGAGCCCAGATTAACTAACAAGTTCACAATACTCTTTATGTTATGATTGAAATGGTCATATGTTCTCTCTACTTTTCTTTTAACGCAACTATTTCCGTTTCCTGCTGTCATGATCAATTATCTAAGAACTACATACCTATAGTGTACCCATATTCAGTCAAAAATAACGTGCTATTTTCATCTCCGAGCTGTAACTCATTCGTGAAAGCTGTATCTAAACGGACTGTTTTAAAGTTTGTCTTATTTTGCGAGCCTTCTATTTTTGTGTAACGATAACTTCCGAACGAATTTGAATAAATAAAATTGAACTGAAATTGATACAGAACTTGACAGTCATTCTATAGTCATTCGGGAAATTCATAATTCTTCAGACGAATGTTCATCAGGAACTTGAAAACGAAGAACACAGCACGTAGTGAAATCATTCTAATTTTATTTCCTTTTTTACATACCTAATCTAAAAAGTGAAGAAACTAAG